>CASBRS010000019.1:0-187500 GCA_949128115.1 Anaspis maculata | reverse complement strand
CCATTAGTTTGAAATGTATTCTTCACGAAAATCATCTATTCGATCTGTAACTTTGTTTTTCAAGATAGAAAAAATCGATTTGAACTTTAGTCGGCACAGCCCGTCGTCTACTACTGACCAGAACACTACACCATGCATCTTTAAATTAAAATAGCTCAAACTATCTGAAAAATTATAACTCATCTTTGAAAGTTCGAGGATCTGTGCAGAACTGGATTCCCTCTATAACATAAACAAAATCGTCATAAATCGCAATGCAGGGTATTCAGTTATTACTTGAAGGTGCATGCTGTAGTGTTCTGGTCATTAGTAGACGCCGGGCCGTGCCGACTAAAGTTCAATTCGATTTTTCCTATCTCGAAAAACAAAGTTACAGATCGAATGGATGATTTTCGTGTAAAATACAGTTTAATCTAATATAGCATCTGAGATATTTTCAAAGATGAATATCTCTAACAGTAAAAAAAATTATTGTAAAAATTGTCGAAGAAAAAACAGGCTCTCTCGAGTTAACGTTGTCGAACTTGTTTTAATCCAAATTTACACATCGGATTCAAGTTCAGGACATTGAATGTAGGCGGAAAAGATACCAATCTTGTCGTGATCAATTCTCTATGACCCAGGAAGAAAAAGAGCCACCCAGCCGAGTTTCGCCCTCCTCCATGACCCCCTTTCAACAATGATCGACACTTTTTGTGCCAAAATTGTATCAACGGGTTGTAATGCGTCGAACTGCGACGTATTTGCATCCATTGGATTGACGGGTTCCTACGGGTTCTATACCCTTCATCGAGCCCTTCATTTTGAGTTGCAATTGCAAGTGCTCGGATGAGAGTTTTTTGAATAATCCAACATAAAAGTTGAAGCACCCCCGGAAGATATCTGATCTTCGTCCAGGTTCTCGTTGATGTTGATACCGATAGCTGCAGTCTTGAGAATGGTTGCGGGTTTTGATTGGAGAGTAGTTCGTTTTTGACTAGAGTTTGGGTTGCAAAGATCAGTACCTGATGAGGTGCTCGGATGAAGACTTTTGAAATAATCCAACATAAAAGTTGAAGTACCGGAAGATTTCATCTTTTTTGATTTTTGTTCAGAATTGACTTCAGAATTTTTTGCACTCGGATTAACTGTACTCAGATGGGTCTTGAAATGTTTGCTTGAGGTGCGAAAATTTGAATTTGGCGGGCTCCGCGTTTACCGGAAGTGGCCCGCCATTAGGCATATGCATCGTAAGACATTTTATGACCTACTTTTTTTCGTTTGAGACCAGTTCGGGCTCAATCTGATCAATTTTGCGGCCGTGGTGCAAATTCCAGGCGAGTACTGCAATTTACAGCGACTCAAAACATTCGGAAGACCTGGAAGACCATGAAGCACACGCGAGAAAGTCCGAGAAAATTTCTACCGATTTCTCATGGTCTAAGGAGTCACTTAACTAAAAATCAGCTTTGAGCGAATTTGTTCTCGGTATTTATGATATAAAGTCTAGATTGACTGGGCTATACCATGAGCCGCCGCGGTGCATGTATGACTTGCCTGTTGATTGAAAAATTTACAACTCCTTATAGTCCTGTCCCTAGCAGTACTTCTGTAGGAAAAACGATGTAATCAAAATTTTCTTTTTGGAATCGTTAGAGGATCATCCCAGGACAAATAATCACTCGGGTGCTTTCGCGATTTCTGGTACATTTTCCAGCAATATCGCATCAAAGTTGGCGGCTGGTCAATTCTTCAGTTCGCTGATATTTCTTGGAGTTTTTGCGATTTTTTTCAAATAAAAGTACTAATCTACCCAAAAAACAATTCCGGATCGAATGGTGCTGTCAGATTTCAAGTACTTACGTTATACTGGGTGAAAAAAAAATAAAACGAGTTTTATAATTTTTTTCCAACTTTTTAGTTTCTTGGCCGATTTTCACAAACTTTATGTCAAAAGCTCGCTGACTTAATCGTCTACTGAAATCAATTGTCAATATAGCCTAATTATCAAAAATCAAGATGGCGGCGGCGAACCCAAATAAAAATGTGTCGTATTTCGAGAATTTTTTTTGATTTCTTAACTTCGTAAAGAACGACACTGATGGTGGATTCTGGAAGATTCAGCTCTCTTCTGCAATTTGGGACTAGATTTACTTGATTTGCACATTCCACTGTGAAAATATAGTGAATTAAAGGAAGGTCCACTTGTAATTTTTTCCAAATTCACAATAGATCAGCAGTTTAAAAACCTCCTGCGAATCCTTATTTCTGAAGCAATTTCGACACACTTGGTAGTGATCGTAAGCTGTATGCATAGGCTACAAATACCGTGTTGGTGCATGGCCGAAGTTTCGAAATTTAAGATGATAGATGACGTAAATGGTGGAGGAAAGCCAGCCGGATTTTTGTATATAAGCTCAGTTAAGCATGTAGTTCAACATAGTCAAAGTTCTCAAGAATCCGGTGTGAGCTTCGGCCGTTGTGGCCTCGAGAAGAACTTGAGGATCAGTTTTTCGCATATATCTCGTGAACAATGACACTTGGGAAGAACGTGCTTGGGAAGAAATTGTTGAAAATTTTATTGTCTATAAGAAAGGTCCTTACACGTTTCATCGTCAGTCCACTCTTTCTTCGTCAAAACACGAGAAAACTGAAATAATCCAGATGCTCGATGCTGAAGACTGTATGGACCTTGAGTTTTATGATGGCGGGGTGCCACTTGGTAGACGTGTTGTTCGATCTATTCTGTTTTGACTTAAACTCTTTGCCATCAATACCAACTATGCCGGCGGCATTTACAGGGTGAAATAAAAATAAGAAGTTGAAGAAATGTACCTCAAGAACCAAAATTGGTGAAGACATATAAACCGCCAAAAATATTTCTTATTTCATGGTCATGAAGTCGTCGTAAACTTGGATCAAATATGTTGAGCCGTTTCTGACATATCTTCAGAAGACTGAAGTCGTTACGAAAAAAAACTAGTTTTCCGTCTATCAGTAACTCTTCAGATATTGAATCGAGACTTAGTGTTTTCAATCGAAACAATGATAAATTACATTTAAAATGAAATAATAGTGAAAAACATTTTCTAGGCCAACTACTTCAAGAAAAAACACAGTCAACTTTTTTTGTGATGAGTAGACGAAAAAATTATTGTTTTCGGTAACAACTTCAGTCTTTTGCAGATATTTCAAAAACGGCTTAAGATATCTGATTCAAGTTTACGACGACTTCATGACCATGAAATCAGAATTATTTATGGCGATTTACATGTCTTTACCTATCCTGGTTCTTGAGGAACAAATGTTCAACTTTTTATTTTTATTTCACCCTGTATATGCCGCCGGCATAGTTCGTATTGATGGCTTCAAGCTACAATCAAGAAATAGTGGAGCAACCAACACTTCTACGAGGTGGCACTTCGCCATCATAAAACTCAAGGTCCATACAGTCTTCAGCATCGAGCATCTGGATTGTTTTAATTTTCTTGTGTTTTGACGAAGAAAGAGTGGACTGACTATGGAACGTGTAAGGACCTTTCTTATAGACAATAAAATTTTCAACAATTTCTTCCCGAGCACGTTCTTCCCAAGTGCCATTGTTCACGAGATATACGCGAAAAAGTGATCCTCAAGTTCTTCTCGAGGCCACAACGGCCGAAGCTCACACCGGATTCTTGAGAACTTTGACTATGTTAAACTACATGCTTAACTGAGCTTATATACAAAAATCCGGCTAGCTTTCATTTTTGTTCGCTATTTGCGATTTTAACAGCTAAAATTCCTGGACCAACGGATAGAACCGTTTTATTTTCTCCAAAGAAGTAAAGTCGTCTATTTGAAAATCTTGCATTTTGAATCTTTCAACATTTGACTCTCGTTGCGTGTTTATCCAGCTGACCATTAAGCCAACCATTTATAGAAATTTCGTTCAGAACATGTGAGAACAAAAAGTAGAATATTCGATATTTGACATGCGCACCTCCACCATTCACGTCATCTATCATCTAAAATTTCGAAACTTCGGCCATGCACCAACACGGTATTTGTAGGGTATGCACACAGCTTACGATCACTACCAAGTGTGTAGAAATTGCTTCAGAAATAAGGATTCGCAGGAGGTTTTTAAACTGCTGATTTATTGTGAATTTGGAAAAAATTACAAGTGGACCTTCCTTTAATTCACTATATTTTCACAGTGGAAGGTGCGAATCAAGTAAATCTAGTCCCAAATTGCAGAAGAAAGCTGAATCTTCCAGAATCCACCATCAGTGTCGTTCTTTACGAAGTTTAGAAATAAAAAAAAATTCTCGAAATACGACACATTTTTATTTGGGTTCGCCGCCGCCATCTTGATTTTTGATAATTTGGCTATATTGACAATTGATTTCAGTAGACGATTTAGTCAGCGAGCTTTTGACATAAAGTTTGTGAAAATCGGCCAAGAAACTAAAAAGTTGGAAAAAAATTATAATACTCGTTTTATTTTTTTTTCACCCGGTATAACGTAAGTACTCAAAATCTGACAGCACCATTCGATCCGGAGTTGTTTTTTGGATAGATTAGTACTTTTATTTGAAAAAAATCGCAAAAACTCCAAGAAATATCAGCGAACTGAAGAATTGACCAGCCGCCAACTTTGATGCGATATTGCTGGAAAATGTACCAGAAATCGCGAAAGCACCCGAGTGATAATTTGTCCTGAGATGATCCTCTAACGATTCCAAAAAAAAATTTTTGTTTACATCGTTTTTCCTACAGAAGTACTGCTAGGGCCTGGATTATTAACTGTGAGTTTGGGAGCAACCAAACTTTCCCAAAAGATTTTTGAAAGCTTTCTCCACACATGATCTTGCATATGTATGGACTTATTTTGAAAAAATGATGTAGTTCCCCATAGGTCGAAGTTTTTGTGTCATATTTTTGTACTTCTTGGGTTTCTAATGATTTGGAAAGACAACTATGACCATTTGAAAAATGAAAACTATTCCGAACGCTTGAAAAATGGCCCAGCATTAGAACCATGTAAAAAAATTTGCCGTATTTACTATGGTTTTCGACTTCTAGCTGGTTAAACGCAAAAAATTGGAAAAACTTGAAATTGGAACAATTGTCGAAAATAGGGGCTCCGCCCCAGAAGGCACCGTTTTTTGTTCTGAAAACCGGGATTTTCGGATCCGGTGGGGTCGAATTAGTCTGAAAGTTTTATCGCCAACCGGTACCCTTTCCATGCCGCTGAACACAGTTTAGAGAGCACTTTTGAAAAATTGAGCCTAGACAATGGAGTTTCAAGAGAGTTATTATTGCAGAGTGAAAGTGGAACTTACAGCTTTTTTCTTCCTTTTTCCCGGAGATTCTGTTTGTTCTTACGAATAATTGTTCTTCTAAAATCTTTTCTTTGATATTCGATCTTGTTGGAGAAAGCAGAAACTGTAACCCAGAAAAAAGCCTTTCGACACTAACTTGTGTGGCTGGTACATTCAGTAACACTCCTGCCAGAAGATGTAACTCAGACCTTTCTTCTTTTTTTTGACTCCCAAAAATCAAATACTGTTGACTCATTAGGTAAACGTACCCTGCCCTGTTGGACTTGATAAGAATTCAATATATTGTCGATCTTCTTTGACAGCATGAATGAATTGATATCAGATGAGGTAACAGTAAAGTTGTGCAACCGTTGATCAACTTTGTGCTCTGATTCTTTTCTTTTCAAAATGCCTCCGTCTAATCACTTGATGAGTTTGACGCCGTTGATCCAGTCTCGAGATCGATTTCATCATCATTATCTCTGTTGGTGGAATTGTTCAAAGCCAGAAGTCGAGCCCAAAGCAAAGTTGAATGCTTTTTGGCTATTCCCATCTGGTTCCAGTCCAGTACGATTTTGAAACGTGGATCCAAAAAGATACCAGCTGGGACTACCTCGTTGCTCATCAACTGACTTTCACGTTCTTTCATCTTTTTCTCGATGGTTTGACCAAAAGGTGATGCAATTTTCTCGGTTGCCAATTTGCATTCTTGCCAATACCCATAAAATGAACCCAGAGTCATTTCCTCGTACTGTAACTTTCTTGTGCATTTTCGAGCCGGTCTCAAAGCCGCCACCACCTCTGCAATCCTGTTCCAGTCGCCTTCGCCCAAATTGTTGAAATAAATTGTAAAGTAACCGATTTTGGAATATAGGCCAGTCAAATTAGAACAAATTTTTCCGTTTGAGGGAAAAAACTGTTGGAGTTTTGGAAATTTGACAGTTATGTCCGGTAAGGTGTACTGTTAAACATACTAAAAGTCCCCAACTCTACCTATTAAGCTCGAGCCGCCATCTTGGAAAAATGATCCTTCGATCCAGTTTTCTGCTTATATTCAGCTATCATCAGAGATATTCAATTAAGTTCAATAAAAAAATCAAGGCTATAAAATTGTCTACAAAAATTGTATCATACCGATTTTTTCTCGTATCTGTTGATAATAATTAATATAAATTAACAAAAAATTTTTTTAAAAAATAGGTGATTTTTTGCCTATGGCTAGAAATATTGTCTTCAAAATTTGTGAAGATGTTGGCAGTCTACATCAAAGCTGAACGTGACAGTTGCGATAGAAAAAAAAATTGCGGAATTTTTTTTTAAATCAAGTAAAAATTTGGTTTTCGAGTTTGACATTTCCAACAGGGCGAAGTAAAGGTTTCAATCGAACATCAATCAGTTTCGATATTTACATATTGTAAGACAAGATTTTATCAGTATTGTGCCTTCACGAGCTTCTGGAATGCTCGATATGAATTAAACTGAAAGAATAATATCCAAAAAATGTTGTCGATTGGTTCTGAAGGAAACATTCCGAAACAAAAGACATCGGCAAAGGATATACAGCAGGTCCAAAGGTTATTCAACTGTATATCAGCCCCATATTAATGTGCCTTATCCAAAATAGTACAAAAGAATCAATCAAAATGTTAAAATATACCCTGAATAACAAAAAGTAACGATACAAAATGGAAGTAGTGAAGCATACCCGATGCAAAAAAAACGGCCTTCACATTTCTGAAAAAAAAACAAGATTAATTTATTTATTTGAAAGTTATTAGTTCTCAAACTTGACTTTACAAATTTTATCTAGTCAAATGGAGAAAAGTAGAGAGAAGTAACTGTCGGAGTTTCAGAAATTTGACAGGGATGTTTGCTAAGGTATACCAATAAACATACTAAAAGTCCCCACCTCTACCTGTTGTGCTTGAGCCGCCATCTTGGAAGAATGGTAATAAATTTGATCGAAGGACCATTTTTCCAAGATGGCGGCTCAAGCACAACAGGTGGAGGCGAGGACTTTTAGTATGTTTATTGGTATACCTTAGCGAACATCCCTGTCAAATGTCTGAAACTCCGACAGTTACTTCTCTCTACTTTTTCCTATTTGACTGGCTGAAATTTGTAAAGTCAAGTTTGAGGACTAGTAACTTTCAAATAAATCAATCAATTTTGTTCTTATATTCAGCAGTGTTGAGGCTGTATTTTTGGGACCAGGTATGCTTTACTACTTCCATTTTGTATTGTTACTTTTTGTTATACAGGGTGGATTTTGACATTTTGATTGATTCTTTTATACTATTTTGGATAAGGCACACCAATATGAGGCTCATATACAGTTAAATAACCTTTGGACCTCCTGTATATCCTTTGCTGATGTCTTTTGTTTCGAAATGTCTCCTTCAGAACCAATCGACAAAACTTTTTGGACTTATAGCTATTATTCTTTTAGTTTAATTCATATCGAGCATTCCAGAAGCTCGTGAAGGCACAATACTGATGAAATCTTGTCTTGTCTGTCATCAAAACTGATTGATGTTCGATTGAAACTTTTACTCCGCCCTGTTGGAAATGTCAAACTCGAAAACTAAATTTTTGCTCAATTTAAAAAAAAAATTAAAAAATATTTTCGCAATTTTTTTTTATATCTCAACTGTCACGTTTAGCTTCGATGTAGACTGCCAACATCTTCACAAATTGTGAAGACAATATCTCTAGCCATAGGCAAAATATCACTAATTTTTTTATTTTTTTTTGTTAATTTAATTTTATGAATATCAACAGATATGAGAAAAAATCGGTATGAAAAAATTTTTGTAGACAATTTTATAGCCTTGATTTTTTATTAAACTTTATTGAATATCTCTAATGATTAGCGGAATATAAGCAGAAAACTGGATCGAAGGACCATTTTTCCAAGATGGCGGCTCGAGCTCAATAGGTAGAAATGGGGACTTTTAGTATGTTTAACAGTACACCTTACCGGACATTACTTTCAAATTTCCAAAACTCCAACAGTTTTTTCCCTCCAGCTTTCCTTATTTGACTGGCCTATTTATGTTTTTGTTTCCGCAACATACCTGGTGGGCCATAAAAAACCGTGCTCTGAATTTTTCCCTCTAAATTTTTTATTTCTCCACCGATTTTATCGAACTTTCCAGTATTATATAGCCAGTTGAATAGACTATCATTTTTTTTTTTTTTTTTCTTTGAATGTTTTACGACGCATCAACTACAAGGTTATTAGCGTCGACGGGACATTCAGTGGGTTTTTGGTACACGTTTTTAATTATACTTGAATTGCCTACTGTTACTATGTGAGGCCACAGTACTCCGATAGCACTCAACTCTGTAGTCAGAAATCCATTTTTTCTGTAACCGCTGTAGTCAGACAGGTGCAGATATGGCATAGTAAGGTCGGAACAATTTTTGGACAACACAAAATATCCATGGACGAGGCGGGATTCGAACCCGCGCGGTAGATCACGACTGGCTTGGCGCGGCAACACCAAAACCACTCGGCCACCGCCGCTCCACTATCATTTTTGCATTTCAAACTGGCCGACATACCAAAATTCAAGATGGCAGAAACAATTCAAAATAGGCCTTCTTTTGTTCTCGTTGCTTTTTATTGAAAGTTACCAGAAAGTCAAAACCAATAATGTATAATGAAGGACTTGTCAACTCAAGACCACAATCAGTAAAATTGGGTCATCTGCTGAGGAGCTATTGCGAGTGGAAGCGAAGCCTACTTTCCGTTTTTTTCATTTCCGCATAATTGATCCAAATTTAGGTATCCTGCCCGCCAATCCGCCATATGCTCATTTCTCAACCGATTTTCTCAAATTTGGTATCAATGGCTAGCCAATTGGACAGGCTACCTTAAAAATATGACAAAATGACAGACCTGTCAAAATCCAAGATGGCGAAAGCAATTGAAAATAGAATTTCTTTTGTCCTCATTGCTTTTTAATAAAAATGAGCGGGAAGTCAAAACCAGTAATTGTTATGAAGGAATAGACCTTCCTTGACAATTCAAGACAGCAACCAATCAAATCGGTTCATCTGATAAGGAGCTACGGCCAGTTGAAGCGAAGCCTACTTTCCGTTTTTCTATTCCAACAAGGACGAATAAGGCCCATTTTCAATAGTTTCCGCCATCTTGAATTTTTACATGTTGGCCATTTTCTTTCATGAAAAATGGCAGCCTGTCCAATTGGCTAGTCATTGATTCCAAATGTGGAAAAATCGGTTGGAAAATGAGGATATGGCGGGCAGGATTCCTAAATTTGGGTCATTTGTGGGAATGAAGGAACCGGTAGGTAGGCTTCGCTTCAACTTGCCGTAGCTCCTCAGCAGATGACCCGATTTGATTGGTTGCAGTCTTGGATGGTCAAGGAAGGTCTATTCCTTCATAATAACTATTGGTTTTTGACTTTCTGCGAATTTTTATTGAAAAGCAATAAGGACAAAAGAAATTCTATTTTCAATTGCTTCCGTCATCTTGGATTTGGACATGTACGTCATTCTCTCATATGAAAAAGATAGCCTGTCCAATTGGCTAGCCATTGATACCAAATTTGGAAGAATCGGTTGAGAAAGGACAAATGGCGGATTGGCGGACAGGAAACCTCAATTTGGATCAATTATGCGGAAATGAAAAAACGGAAAGTAGGCTCCGCTTCAACTTGCAATAGCTCCTTAGCCGATGACCCGATTTTACTGGTTGTGGTCTTGAATTGACAAGAAAGGTCTATTCCTTCATAATACATTATTGGTTTCGACTTTCTGGAAACTTTCAATAAAAAGCAATGAGAACAAAATGAAGGTCTATTTTCAATTGTTTCTGACATCTTGAATTTTAATATGTCGGTCATTTTGAAATACGGAAATGATAGCTTATTCAATTGGCTAGCCAATGCTGAAAAGTTCGATAAAATCGGTGGCGAAAAAAAAAATTGGTTTTTCGCTCATGGATATCAACAAGTTGGCGGGAAACTCGAAAGGCGAAGAGGAAGACGACAAATCTGACGAAGATCAATCCGATAAAAAAAGTAGCCAAAGAGGCGAATCCGATGGGAAAAGTAGTTGAATCCGTTCCCTGTACGGATAGCAACAGGGAAGACAAAGAGAAAAAGAAAGACGGAAAAGAAGAAGCTTTCGAGTAAACTTAAAACCCAGATAAGGCCGAAACCTTTTTTCTCCCGATTTTCAAACCATTTCAAATGTAGGCTCATTATAGTGTACAAAATCGAAATTAGTGAGCAGTTTTTTTCAAAAAGTCGTAGTTTTTTCTCAAATAGGTGTCCTTTTTAAAGGACGGTGGCGCTATACCCGTCTATTCAGAATGAAATATTTTATGCACGATAAAATACAAAACAGTGCCTATTATAATTGTGACGATTATTGATAGAATACAATACATCTATTTGAAGTAGAACTGGTCTCGTCACAGAAAAATGAGACATTATGCGGTAATCAACTGAAATAGAACAATTGGAGAAATGCCATTCCGCCAGGCTACTATCCTTTGTCCTCCTACAATATTCAATTTGTGTGTGATATGTGTGTGATACAAAGAAATAGTCTTTAGAGTGAAGTGCAACACTACACTTTTCACAGAAAAAATCGAATTCTCCATGACACACCACAAGTTTTTTTTTTATCTTGGTAGCATATGTGATCGATGCCATCTAGTTTTGATGGAACAGAGATTTGCTGCTGGCTTACAAGCAGGTCCTGTCTTGATTTTTTTTTTTTAGTATCCAGGATTCCAACAGCAATTTTTCTTCGAAATTTCAAGTGATACAGTTTTCCTCTATACAGCTATTTTAACAGATTTTCGACAAATTCTACAGATACGTGGGAAATACCACTGCTTGCCAAGAATTTTTGTTTTGTGAAGGCTGATATTTTCGTCTGCTTGAGCTACCCTGTCCATATTTTCGTTGTATATTCCGATAATATTTTGGTTGTTCTATAAGGACTCCTTTATTCCTTTTTCCGAAAATCCATTCACTTGCGCGGTTGGAACCACTGGCATGTTGTTGAATGCAATGCTAACGACGCTATTGTCATTCCATTTACAGATCACGATTGGGTTATCTTTCCTATTGCAAAAGTCAAAAACAGCCTCGATTTTGCTTCTTGAGGACACTCGAGTGTACGGTGTCACAGTCTTTCTCTTCTAGGTTTTCCCGGATAGTTCCCGTCCCTTTCTGGCCTCTTGATTTTAGCTTCTCCAACAGATGGAGACTGACAAAAATAATTTTCAAAATATATGTACCCACGTCATGATCACTTACAATGTAAATTGCAATTACAATTCAATTCGTCGGGGATCTTTACTCTTTATCATCGAAAGCATTTTCCGCGTCCTCCAGCAGCTCATTTAGCGTGGAGTGGCTCTTTCCAGTAACTTGGAAACAAAAACGAGAAATTTGGTAGATGGCAGCATATAACGCCACCGTCCTTTATGAAGGACCTCGTAAAGGACAGTCGCCTTTTTGGCTCAATATTTTTTATCAAATAACCTGAATGATCAAAATTGCATTCAAACTCATAAATACGAATTATATTTCACTTATAATTACATTCACATTTTGATTCCAATGATTGCCGAAGTAATTACACTGATATCCAATTATCCATGCTCTAACCTCAACAATCACAGCATACTAAACAATAACTTTTCGCCACATAATCACATTAATTTAGTCAAAGAGGTGATAAGAGATAAAGATTAAGTGAACAACTGTTAAGCGGGAACCACACTGCCATCTTACAAAAAAGAAGGACGACTAATAAAAAAATAAATAAATATCTACTGTCCTTTTAAAAGGACGGTGGTCTTATCTGGGTTAAGAAAAGCGAATCTGTAGTGAGAAAAATGAGCAGAAGACTGATTGCGGAATTGTTAGATTCAGCACCAAATGTGATTTTCATGAGTACATCGATCAAATCGATACATGGCTGCAAAATATTCAACTATTTTTGAACAGATCTTCGGAGGTGAAGATATTAGGTTCAAAACGCGACACTGGGTTTTTATGGGGTTTACTGAATAAAAAATTTAACAAGATTACGGGTTTGTTTGTTTCTTGTACGGGGTTGGAGAGAGAGTGTTTAAGTCAGGGAGCGTGGGTATTGAAACAGCCCTTCACATGTGGATAAACAACATAATGTGCAGAGATGCTCAAGAGAGAGAGAGAGAAAATGCGTCCTAAACATGCCCCAGCCAAATTTTTTCTGATGTGACCATTTCAATTTAAATAGATTCAAGCCAAGACCCACATGAATCGATATCTTCTCGACAGCAGTCAACAATCATCTGCAAATTCTTAGATGCTCTCTGTTACTTCTGCCTTCTCCATATCAAGTCCAAAACACCCACGAAATACATAAGGTAGGTACACTGTTCAGGAGGTATGTGCTCACTTGGATGTCACGTAATAATAACCTATAAAATAACGGCCCGTACCAAGCACAGCACGAAGTCTCGTGACCCAAAACTGACATTTGCAACATAGGAATATGCCGGCGAGCGCTATCAAAGACCTTCACTTGTAGCTTCAGTTGCAATAATAAAACTTCCAAGTGCTTCAGAATGTACAAGAAGTCTCCTCGAATAGAACAAACCCGGAAAGTCAACACTTCCGCACGAACACCCCAGACTACAATAGCACTGAGAACAAACCGGGAGTTATTCCAAAGTTCCCACATCTATTGATGTTGCGGGGTGGGTGCGGTGGCGATAATTTTGGTCAATTTCCGTCGGTGATTCGAAATGCGCGCGCCAAAGTCCAGTATGCGGTTCGGCTGCCATAAAATTAAACACCGAGTCCAGGGAACGTGGCCGTTGTTGCACCACCTCATTGGGCAATCTCCGGTCGGTTTCCTCTCTCTCCCCAGGACAAATATCATTGCGGATTCACTTGCATGTGTACTCCGAAGATTCTCATGCATAATGCATGCGATGCAGTTTTCCAGCCAGTTCGGGAACTTAATAATGGAGATATGGAGGGACTATACAGTATATACAGCACACGGCTTACAGAGAGTAGTAGAAGCGATGGCAACAAAACGACCAGTTGGAAAAGAACCGGCGGGCGTTATGTTTGTCAGTAGTTTACTCCACATCACAGAAGAAAGAAATGACTCACACACACACACACACAAACATAAAAGGGATGATGGCATCGTTGGAGAAGAAGGGGCGCAGTGCCAATAGCCCGGATTGCCGCAGTCTTCTAACGCACTCGTATACATAGATGGCCTGTTTCCGTTCCGCATTCAGATTATTTATACGTCTGGAAAATTAGAGCGTCCGCGGACGAGGAAATGGATTTCCAGACGTTATTGTTATCGATGTTAACATGGTTAACACGATCACTACGACGAAGGATGGATACACAAACGTGGGGGATGAAAAATGTGTATTCTATTGAGCATACATCATTTCCTGATGATATCGATTCACAAAACGTAGTTCCCCTTCGGGGGTGGACAGCACAATGGAAATTATTAATCACAACAACGCCAACAAGAATGGCGAAAAGAAACGGCACTCTGAACTGGGAACCTTGCTCTTTTGTGTTTCAGAGAAAAATCCTTTTGCAAAGAGCTTCTCTCTGTTTGATGAAACGTAATTAGAGGCTCCGCCAGACATAAGCGTTGCATTTATTTAAGTTAGTGTTCAAAGTTAATTAAGACATGCCAGGAAAAGAACACCGCACCGAGATGTGATAATGAATCTTCTGTTTGCTCCCGTTTCCCACTTTCCGTTCGCTTCCGGCGGAAATATTTGATAATTCCGAAGGATTTCCAACAAACCGCACCGAGCTCGTTGGTTCGTTCGTTCCACATCCCTTCGAGGGGTGGAAAAGGAGCGAAACAAGATAATGTCAAGGTCACATGCGAAAACTCTCACACTCGAGCATTATATTCTCCAAAACGGAAGGGTTTTGCATTGCGGAGTCATGAACAAGAATAGACAAACGCCAGTGCAGTATACCGAAGGCCATAAACCCTGCAGCAATCCAGTTCAATTATCGGGATGTGCCTTCCACTCGCGGGACAGAGCGCAGATTTTGCAATATCTTCTTGGTCTCCCCGCACCTAAATATTAATTAATTGTTGACCAGCGCGTTAATTAATTACGAGCGCCGCCCGCCGCTGGTGTGGCGGGTGCTTGGTTCGAGGATGTCAAACCTACATTAAGCCGGAATTATCTCTCCATCATAATTATTTCCGTAATACAGCCATTCCGGGAGCCCGTTATTATCCCGTTCCTTCTTGCCGCTCGACTTCTTTATTGGATGCCAGAGAGAACATCTACATAAATTCGCTGTTAATTAGATATGAACTATTTACATACAAAATAAACCGGATTATGTCGCGCTTCGTGGGCCAAAAACGCTGCTTTGTTTGCATGCATAGCCTAGGGGATGGAAATTGCATTCACTACGAGTTATACATTGAGGAACGGATCCAACAGAGGACCAAGGCAATAAGTACTTCTGTCGCGATGGCTTACCCTGGAAGACTTTGTTCAACAACAAAGTTGAATAACAAAAAATCTGATATGAGCGACACAATACCTTCCAGGCGGTTTCCAGCGACGGAGGTTCTTTTATTGAACCGTCCCTTCGGGAAGAGGGATTTAATTGGCAAATTGAAGGAGAAACACCTATCAGGTTGAGCGAGAATCCTAGAGACAAAGTATACAACCACATCGAACAGCACCGTGACTCGAGAAGTCCCAGGGAAACTGCAGAAGTGCAGAACCTTAACCCGAATAATAATAATAATAATAATAATAATCGTTTTTATTGTTTTTCAATTTGACTTACAGTACTAGAACATAAAATAAGCTGTTGATTGTAACAAGGTGAGTCAAAATGAAACAAAAGGCAGGGTTCAGTCTTGAAAGACTGTTCTACCACCCAACCGAAAAATAAAAAGCAATTAATAAACACATAGATGACAATAAATGATGAATGGCTAGGAAGCGAGACATTATCACGTAAGTAGCGTGATTGACGGGGACGGAGACGAGAGCGAGCGACAGAGACAGGCAGGTGCACTGATTAGGAGCAATTTCCTTGCTCAGCAACAGATTTTTGAGTTTCCTTTTGAACGTAATTGGAGTTGAATTTTTAACAAAATTAGGAAGATTGTTATAGATTTTGCATACCTGGTAGGAAAAAGAGCGCTGGAATAAAGCCGTGTGATATCGAGGAACTGTGACAAAATTCTTTTGACGGATATTAATGTTGTGCACATCAGTTCTGAACGAAATTTTGTTGTAAAGATGAGGAGGTGTTTTTTCAAGTATTACTCTGTGGAAGAGGCAGCAGGCATGGATGAATCTTCTCTCAGACATTCTCAGGATTCTGAGTTCGATGTATTTATGAGATATGTGGTCAAACTTACGGATGCCACAAATCAATCTCATGCAAGAGTTCTGCATTCTCTGGACGCGATTTTGCAGAATTTTAGTTAGACACGGTCCATAAACAACGTCCGCAAAGTTAAAGTGAGACAATACAAGCGATTCGCACAGGACTTGTTTATTTCTGAGTGATAGGTAATCTTTGTGTTGAAATATCTTTTTAAGATTCAGAAAAGCCCTCCTAATACACTTAGTGACATGAGCATTGAAATTAAAATTACAATCAAGTTCCAGTCCAAGGTTACGAGCTACCGTTATGAGATCCGGTTTCATCTGCCACCCTCCTCAGAAGCCACCTTTCATTTACCTCAACAAGGTCGGATAACCTTTCAAAGCTCTATAAGAGCACCGTAGTGGTAGCGGATGCATTGCTTCGACCATGGACCAAAGACGAATTACACGAAGCGACGGAGCCCGAAATCAACAAGGTCTCTCCTAGTCCGGAGGTTAACAGCAATATATGCACCTAACCTTGCAAATCGTGATACCGCGATGCCGCTTGGTACGAATGTTGTCTATACCAATACCTTCACTTTGAGATATGGAGCCATCGCAGAATCCCATGCAAAGCCCCAGGGCGGCGGGCTGTCTACTCACCAGGGGCAATTTCCAAAAATCACGCTATCAATTCCATTTTGACGCTGATTTTTGATTGGATCATGGTATGAGTGAGAGTGAGTCTCACAAAATTATCTTACAGTAACTTTCTGACATGCCCGACCGGGTTGCCTGCTGTTTCAGGGGCAGGTCATGCCAAATTAGCGCGAATAGAAATATACCTTTCGACCTGCACTTCTTGCCCAGAAAAAATAGGTTTTGAGGTCAAACAAGTTCGTAGAAGCAATTTTATAACAATTTTGAATTGGGAATTTGATACTCCGCAATATACCTTAAATCCCTAAAAACCCTTTGTAGGTTATTTTTTTCTGCATGAGGTCAAAGACCGAAGAAGTTGATTGTGTCATTTTCACTCTGACAGAAAGTTGCACCAGTGTTTTTTGTAGATCATTAAATTGTGAACAGTTTGATATATCAACAGTCTCTCTACAACGAATGGTTCTCAAAATAGAGCGTCTGGAAGTAAGAGCATTTTTCGTAACAGCGTCGGGCCGTTTGCTCTGAAAACTACAGTTACCGTAGCGACGAAAACATTTCAACTGAAGATATCTATTGAATGCTTCAAGCTAGATTCGTACGAATAGTTTCAAATTCTTCGTCTTCAACTACAGATTCCAAAGTAAAGATTTTGGCAACCCTCTTCTAGTCATATGCAGGGTATACCAAAGAAGCGAACGAAGGTCTCTAAAAACTAGCACATTTCTTGATTTATGCCGGGGAAAGCCTTCGAAGACATACGTTACTTCCAATAACGACATCCATTTGTTTGCTGAGCTCAAATGAGATTATTGAATGTAGCTGTGGAGTCATAGCTCACATCTTGGATGATATGGTGGTACCACAGAATCGTTGATTGTTACAGTAGCGGAATATTAGGAGGAATATGGAAGGTCTGATACCACGGAAAGGTTGGAAGACTTCTTCTGAAAGAGTGACTTCTTTCAGCGTGAGATTGTGGGTCTGATATTGACTATCGTAAAAGACTAAAAAAGGTCAGTGTCGCAATCCTCCTGTGGTGCCAACTCTCCCACATTCGCTCTTACATCCTCTTGACAGTAAAAATCAACGCTTTTGTGGAACTCACTTAACATCTAGGATGTGAGCTGTGACTTTGAAACTGCCTTCAAATAACTCATTTGAGCTTAATGAACAAATCCATATCGTTTTTGGCCGTAAAATTTGTGTTTGAAGGTTTTCCCAGGGAAACATGCAAAAATGTGTTCGTTTTCAGACAGCTCCGTTCGTTTCTATGGTACACCCTGTATATGCCTAGGTAAGTGTTCTCGCAATTAAAGCTTCTCAATCTGTAGTTAGAGACAAAAAGTTGGAAACTATTTTTACAGTTCTACCATGAAGCATTCAATAGATATCTTCAGTTGATTTTTTTTTGTCGCTACGGTAACTGTAGTTTCCAGAGCAAAGGGCATGACGCTGTTACGAAAAATGCTCTTTCTTCCAGACGCTCTATTTTGAGAGCCATATGTTGTAAAGAGACTGTTGATATATCAAATTGTTCACAATTCAATGGGCTACAAAAAATCATTGGCGCAAATTTCTGTCAGAGTGAAAATAACACAATCAACTTCTTTGGTTTTTGACCTCATGCAGAAAAAAAAAACTACAAGAGGATTTCTGGGGATTTGAAATATGTTGCGAAGCATTAAATTAACAATTCAAAACAACCATGAAATTGCTTCTACAAATTTGTTTGACCTCAAAAACTGTTTTTTCTGGGCTAGAAGTGCAGATCGAAAAGTATACTTTTATTCGCGCCAATTTGGCATTACTTGCCCCTGAAACAGCAGGCAACCCGGTCGGGCATGTCAGAAAGTTACTGTAAGATAATTTTGTGAGACTCACTCTCACTAATATCATGATCCAACCAAAAATCAGCGTCAAAATGGAATTATTGGCGTGATTTTTGAAAATTGCCCCTGGTAAGTAGACAACCCGCCACCCTGAGGCCCTGCATGGGATTCGGCGATGGCTCCATATCTCAAAATGAAGGTACTGGTATAGATAACATTCGTACCAAACGGCATCGCGGTATCACGATTTGCAAGGTTCAGGCGGTTAACTTCCGGACTATCCTGTAGTCCTGTAGCGCCGCCAGGACTACACATGGCTAGTCACCGCAATTCTTCTTACCCAGTGCGCCACGCGGGCCTTTGCAGCAAGATTTCAACTAGTGATAGGTATTCGCGATCAAATAATTTTTTCGCTTCAAGAGGAAATTTGCCTCCGAGACCATACTGCTCTCATCGTTCCACTTTTCGAGGACTTTTGACTCGACTCAAATTACAAGAGGAGCTCTTTGCCTCGCTCTTTGCCCTGGGGTACTATTAGCATGCGGGTCACTAATATCGTATCTAGCGCGTTTTTCTTTTAAATTCTTCCACACTATGGCGAAATTGTGCTGCTCATTTTTATTTCACTGGGTCATACACAAAAGTAGAGGAGGATGTCCTTTTGTCATGAGCTTGGCTACCCTAGTGGTGGCAGTGGTACCGACTACGTCCACCACTACTTGGCGGAGGCCATCTGCAACAGATGGATTCGTTTTAAGATTTTGCGGGTGTTTCGATGGTCAATTGAAATATTGTTGCGTTCTATTCATACGCGTTCATTTTATTAAGACAACGATGCCAAAAAAAAGGTCACATTAGAGTATACAGAACAAGAAAAAGAAATAGACACCAAGAACAAAAAGCTGAAAAGATCATGACCAGAATATGGAGAACAAGAATAAGAAAAACACGCCGAGAACATAAATCCAAGATCACTTCTTCTTGGATTTATGTTCTTGGCGTCTTTTTCTTTTTTTTGCTCTCCATATTCGAAGAAATAAAACAGAAACAGTCGAGTACATGGAGCGAAAAAGATCAGAACCATCAGGATTTAGAGAATTGACGTGGAATTGTCAACAAATAACAGAGGAGAATAATAAGATACGGTTGAACGTTTTGCTCCAGCAATAGCATGACGTTACATTCGGAATTTCTGATTAGTTTAATAGATACAGGTTTTCGAAGGATTTCAAATGACATACCGCCACACTGAGTTCCGTGAAGGAATAGTTGTAACGACTATAAACTGTTCAGCTCATGTCAGGATAAAGCATGTCTGCATACCAAATTTCAACTCGCTCAGATCAACCGGCATTCATCGTGGAAGATAACAGGACACATACACACATACAGAAAGACGTCATTTTTCAAATGGGGTCTTATACGAAAACCCAAAATGCGATTATATCAGCGTGAATCGATGCTCAAGAAGTAGATAAAATTGAATACTGTTGGGATTGAAAAAAAAAATTGAAAAAAAAACTGCCCAGAAAAAAGAACTAGAAATTGGGCTCGTCATAGTCCATTTGTCTGAATCGACTGAATACGCGCCTCAATTCATCAACCATTGAAATAAAAGCGGGACCACAGCTGACATTGAGCAACGTTGCCAGATTGTTATTGTTTACCTGTCATTTGTTCAACCTGTCATTCCTGATTGCACTGTTAACGATAGTGTTCGCTTGGCATGCGGTCATATTTTTGCTGAACGTGTTGTTTTCTGAGCCTTTATTTACCTACTTTGATAATATGTACATAGAGGTCAATACATACAATACAATAATTTTGAAGGTAATTGTAGTATATTCGGTTGCCTACTCACCCAGGCATATCAGGGGTGTTCGAATAGAATAAAGAACAGGTTTTATATTGTTTAATTTTTAATAGAGTTGACAGCTGAATGTTATCATAAAGTTCAACATAATAAAATGATACTGATCACGTTGGGGGTACCTAATTTGCAGGCGGAATGCCGAGTGTTCGTCTTGGAAGTGAAACCGATTCAGTACCTACCTGCGATAATGAAATTTGCCAAAGGAGATTACCCAGTAATTTGCTGTGTCATTGTGTTTTTCGCTGCAGGAGTAGTCAGTTGGAACTGAAAAAGTGTAGCATCAACACCACCAAGTCAAGCACTGAGTGCGGCCTGTTGCCTTATTGCTATAATGTTGCTTAACGGTGACACACCTTCCGCACTTGTTCTAAGATCCTGGCTTACACCCAGATTGTGGGACATTATTTTCACTAGGTCCTGCTTCACAGAAAAAATAGCCTTCTGCTTGCTGCTCGTGATGAACTTTTCCACTTCTTGTAGTTTTGTCGCCGGTAGTTGCACGGAGTCACTCGAGGTGAGTGTTTTCAGGAGTTGAGACCTGGGCACGCTTATGCAAATATTTTGGGAGCACTTGAGGAGGTATTGGGACATCTCTTGAAAATGCACTTCTTTGATGGTGTTTGTGTGTTTGCAGAAGGTATCAATCAAAATAATTGGATAAACCACTCGTAACAATAATGGCACTAAACAAGGTGGCAACGGTGTCGTTCAAATGACGTTTCTCTGTTGCAAAGTTGCCAGATTTATATTGTGCTCTCATTGCAAACACAGAAATTGATTGTTTATCGCTAAAAAAATGTATTCCATTGATTTAAAAACACACCACGTAACATTTTTTCTTTGTTAAACCATTTTTTTTCTAAGAAATATCCGGAAATATCCGGAAATATCAAAATAGTCATGAAAATCTTGACTGCCTGTCACACAATTTGGCAATAAAGCCCAGCTAAATGAACACCACGATCATCCTATTGCGCAAACTCACCACGTCCGCCTACGTCATCAGACGTTGAAAAATGGAAGCTATTCCCGCCTGGATTTGAAAAAAAAACACGAAAAAAGTAGAGACTTTTGAAACGAAATATTATCATCCATGTAGCAAACTCACTTGTAGAATGTTTTAAAGCAATAAAAAAATCGTGTAAGACCCCATGGTCTTAATCGTCTTGGGGAACCACAGAATGGTTATATCCCTTGGAATCTGATTTTTTCTGCACGATCACAATAGTCTCCCTTTCATGTAGGTGGGAATCTGAGGAAGTAAAAATAGATGAACAAAGAAATGGAACGTGTGCTCATCGGCTGGCGACGAATCGACTAGAAAGAAACTATAGTGTATAATTTGCCCTATCGGTCAAGATGGGAAAGAAAGAACCCTCGGAAGAACCCAAATCAGAAACAGAGGTGACGGGTGACAGGCTACTAACCAGGAAGGGCAAGAATATGAATAAAAGGATTTTCATTAAGCGAAAAGCAACATTTGGTTTTCAAATTTTTGCTCTGGGAAACTCACGAGAGTTCCTTTACACCACACTTTCTTTCTCAAACTATAATTTGCTATACCTAACTTACTGATGTAGTTGAGCCCCATCAGTCGCTGCTGAAAATACCATTAAAGGAGATTCAGAGGATGAACATTACTGCGGTGGTGCGCTGCTAATCTCGCTGCTAATTTAACCAACCCAGTTGGTAGCGCCAGGCAAAAAAACTTACTGGTTCATAATATATAATAATGATTACTTACTGATAATTTTATTGAAAGAATAGATTCCCGGTAATTTCCCATCAGTGGTCACAAGCAAGATTATTAGCGTTGGAGAAAGTCAGGTGGTCGGGCGCAAGAACGAAGTTCTCGAGCGTCGTCGTCACATGCCGTCCCTTTTTGCGCCCTTGAACTTGTTCTTTATTGAGGCAACCCGCCTGGCATCTGCATAAATTCAATGTTAATTAGATATGAACTGTTTACATACAAATAAAGAGGATTACGTCGCGCTTAATGAAGTAAAATGCTGTTGTTCAAGTATGTACATAAATTTTGCGAGACGGTTATGCTAGCAGCCAGCTCCTTCTACCTAACTCTCTTTGCCCCTTCCCCATGCCCCCCGAGAAACAAGAGCTCATCGGTTTGGCCGGAGAGAAGAAAGTCTGTTTGTCTATGGAAAACAGAAAAGATAATACTCGCGTCTCTGAAGGCAATTACAGTAACAAGCTCTGTGCGCGACTCGGTATATACATGTATTCAAAATAGAACAGGTGGGTAGGTACTTTGTTTATATTCAAAATAAAGAGGAGAACTTTTTGCTTGCTCCTCCAAATTTCAGCAAATATCATGAAAGAGTGGAATGCAAAAAAAAACTTGCAATCTTGCAGCTTGTAAACTTGAAATGTCTTCTACTCGGTATACTAGACGCATGTACCGTATTTTAGACGCGACGTCTGATGTTTGGTAGTTTGGTAGGGCATAGACGGGTCTACCAGCTACCAACCAAGCAAAGTTAACGTTTGAATCCGCATGGAAACTCTCTTCAGGCTGTGGAGCTTCAAGTTGTAGACGTAGCTACTTTGCCAGCATATAGTCCTGACTTCCTATTCAGTGATTTCCTAGGAGGTGATTTCTGTCTCTTATACCTACTTGTTACTTTATGCCCTCATCCCTCATCTACCTTACAATTACATAGATTAAAGCTCGATATTTTAAAGTCGACGGAACAGGAGTGCGAACAAGAGGAGCAAGCGTAGGAGAATGAACCAATCACTCTCGACCAAAAGGAAGAAGCCAAGGTAAATACTTCAAGGAATACCCACCCACTGACATTAATAGGGTAGTGACCACCATTGAAAAATATAAAAAAAAATCATACTTATCGAATGTAGACCCTTAATAACAAGACTACGCTTCGTACAAATTCGAAAAAAAAAGTTCCAAGTGTCTCAAAATCTACCTTGAAAGTAGCTACTTTTGCGAACGATTTCAAATCTACCGAGCTGTAAGGCGGGCTGTGACGTTTCAATCTTTTGACAGTAGTGGGGATGACCCCACCTCCGTTGCCTGTGTGTCAGTGTTGACGTTGACGTTTGCCAGCACAACATAACCATTGAAGTCTGATGTAGTTTTGAAATATTCATAAATCATGAAAGATTTCACCAACTTTCCATATTTCCAAGCAAAACATCTAAACAACACGAATCACCGCACAGATACACAAAGCGTCAACAATATAACAATCAGCTGTTATGAGCGTTGACGGGTCGACGCTAGTGATTTTTGTAGTAAGTTCTGTAGTGTTGTCAAGCCTGCTTCTCCGCCTATGAAAGATTGTGACGTCATCGCGCCAAATTTGAAATCATCGAAAACATTCATGATTTTTTTTTACCAAGAAAACTTACAAAAAAAATCTGTTAACTATATAGCGTCACTTATCAAAAAGTGAACTTTAAAAAAATATAATAAAAAAAAAATCGGTCACTACCCTATTGGTCAATTTTCATTACGCTTGCGTCTATGAACTCGGTATAGACTATTCTCGGATTTCTCGGTATGTCCTCCTTGGTCAATTTCAGTTCAGAAGTTGACGCATGGACCCTGCACTTGTGACAAAAGCCCAAAAATTGGTTGTATGGCACAAAAGACCGTGTTCTTTCAATTGAGGAGGCCCTTGGGATGTTCTGGAGCTCCTACGAAATCACAGAGCTATTACCACTACTATAAAACTGGCCCTGATAATAATAATAATTTGTTTCTTATACTTGTTAAAGAGGCTTATAACAAGTAGGTTTATATAAAAGAACTTCGAACTTCTACATTTATTTATGCATTGATACGTTCATCGTTCAATGCTATATCGGAAATAAAGAAATAATGAAATGATCTGTTTGATGGCTTTGTTTGGGTGCCTGACTATGTTGTACTAGAGGGACGTAAAACTTTTGAAGCTTTTGTTTCTCTTGTTCGATTTCGTTTTGATGTTTGGCTTTACCTACAGCATCCCACGTCCTGCGTGCAGCGATTTTATCTGATTCTGAGTGAAACAAAATAATAAACCTCCGGGTCAGGTTCGGTTTACACAAGTTTGAATAATTTCTACTCCATTTTCAATTGGCCGTGCCATCGGCATCGATTCGTTTGAAACTTCCACGCTAGCTTTGGGCTGTGGGCGACAGATGTTACGGCTCAGAACAATAATAATTACTCAATTCGATTATGTGGCAAAAAGTAGTGAAATCTCACATCGAATCCTAGATGCTGATGCAAACGGAATAATTATTTATAATTCAAAATATGTGAAAAATAATATAATATATACATATACCAAGTTCAGAAGGCTACAAGCGGCCCTCTTAGGCCCGCACTTGGGCCTGCCAGTAAAATGTAGGACATCATCTAATTCAGATCCAGTGCAGTGACCGCCGGCGCCGGTCTGCCGGGCAACTGGTGTCGCCGAAAAGCCGCCAACCATTAGCCCAGGAAGAAGTGGGAAGGGAAGTTAAACCACATACTTAAATAGCTATACCGCGCAAGAGAGACGTCCGACACCTGTAATTATGGGCGCCGCCATCTTGATGGTTATTTAGGGACTTTGGGTGGTGTGGACTGGCACCACTTCGCTAGTTGGCCACTTGACTAAGCACGACATTATTTTATTTCTCCCTCAAAGTACGTGGAATCAACACTAATAACATCAAGTGAGAATCAACAGGTGAAGAAAAGGTGTGCGATCATTCCAGCATCCAAAAGTTCGGTTAACTACGTGATGTTTATTTACACTGTCAAAAAGCTCTCACTTGACGTTTCGTTTACTCAGAGTACAGTGACTCCCAACCATCCAACTCGATGCGAGTATTTCGTAATTTCAAGAAAACTAAATACACTTACGTGATGGTACTTGAGAAAACTGGATCGCTATTGTAAAATTGCAGAAGGTTTGATCAGTTTCACGGGCCTTAGGATATTTTGTGGTAGCTATATAGCTCGGTATTTTGAGATACACTGGAAATTAACCATCAAGATGGCGTCATTCTCTAACTCCTTTTATTACGCGGCGCAGCAGAATGCGCAATAGGTTCATGAGCGGTATAGCTATTTAAGTATGTGAGTTAAACCCGTGCTCCATGTTGTGTTGTGTTCACTGTTGAGTGTGATCACTATTGACTTGTTGTGTTGACTAGCAGTCAGCTGTTTGTTGCAGCCAAGTTGCAGGTTGCAGGTGGAGAAGAGGGGAAACAAAACCAAGAAATGGTTTGTTAGTGAAAAATAGTGACAGCTGTTGTACAGCCCAAGAGGTGACATGGGGAAGACTGGTAAGAATTAATTTACAATTTTTACAGTAAAGTAGCAAAGTTCATTATCATATTAATTACCATGAAATGTGACGTGGTAAAGGTAAGGTCGTTATAATAATTCTAGGTATACTGGACAAGTGGACAATACATAATATAAATAAAAACATGCTATAAAAACAGGGTACCTACTTACAGTACGGATAACGACCAAACGCGAATCCAAACAAAAAAATTGGCAAACCACTTAGAACGTTTTGTGTATAATTGAGTGTATAATATTCTAAAATAAAATTTGCGGATTATCCTTCCGCATTTAAACATCTCAAAACTTTGAACTGGTATTTCCTACAATTTGCACAATATGAAAAAAATGGACGAACTCTACGATTATGTTTTTTGTTTTAGGACGCCCAACGGTAAAAATATCCTCCCAGTGGTTTCCAAACATTGATGCGACCGGATGCGACAAATTCGTAAGTTTTTAGTATTATTATTATTTAGCATATTATGGCATATATTGCAAGTAGTCCGGACGTTAAGGAACATATATTGCATCAACCTTGCAAAGGGCAGGTCTT
The DNA here is from genome assembly GCA_949128115.1 of Anaspis maculata. NCBI lineage: Eukaryota > Metazoa > Arthropoda > Insecta > Coleoptera > Scraptiidae > Anaspis > Anaspis maculata. Next base: position 161,608 of record CASBRS010000019.1, on the reverse strand, counting down.
AACGTCCGGACTAAAACAAATGTAAGAAATTTTCCTTTCTAAAAATTTTGTTCACCTCTGATTGAGTGAAGATTCTTATACGCGGTCCGGCTCGTGTACTCAGTATACTAATCTCTGTAGTGGGTAAATCGTCTAAAATTATCAGATGTTTGTACAGAATAAGTTACTCGCAAGTGCCGAAACTTGAATAATTCCCACTGAATCGAAAAATAATGAAAACTTTCTCCACAACTTTTTCTCAAAATCGCTTTATAACGGAGATACAGAACCGTCAGAGTTATAATTTTGAAATATCTTTTTAAAACGCGTGGTTAGAGAGGCGACCAATCTAAACTGCTGGACAACGAAGTTGTCGGTGTCGGAAAAATGGTTCGACTTTGAAGGCTATCTCCCGATTGCCGATTGCGATTTCCATTTTGTTTCTTGCGTCAACTAGCCTTATCTTGCGGTTGCTCATCCTATAATAGTGAATGTTGAGAAACTCAATGTGAATTTTCTACAGGGTGATACGTAAAATGATGCAAAATTGCAACGACTTCACCGTCCCCCATTTTTCAAAAAAATATTTTTTCAATATTCTAATACAAAAATCATGAAGTGTGGTGTCTTATCTCAAAACGGTTGTGGAATTACCCAGATTGGAAGTCTAACACGGAAGATATAAATTTTTATGTTGAATGTTGAGATTTACGAAACTCAGGCATAGCCACTCCCAAGCAAAAAAAAGTATAACGTCCAGGGAGGCTTTACTTCACTTGGAAACTGAAGTTTTACATCGCTACCATGTTCAGGGGCTTAAACTTGCAATTAGAACATGTTTCACATCTAAAATTATGATGAAATTCTGACAAAATTCAACGTACGAAAAACAGGCAGTAACAACCACTTGAAAAAATGCCCCCTGCTTGGCGCCACACCAAATATTCGGGTTGTGTTGAGAATGAAATTGTCCTGGACCGTTGTACGAACAATCTTGCTCAATGTCAACATCCATTTATAAAAAGTGACCTAATCTCGCGTGCCAACAAGGCAAATCTGTAACATCCAACATAAAAATTTTCTATGTTAGACTCCCATTCTGGGTGAATCCAAAATCGTTTTGAGATAATACACCACATTTCATAATTTTTGTATTAGAATACAATCATGAACAAATTTTTTTTGACAAATGGGGGTACGATGAAGTTTGAAAATTTTGCAGCATTTTACGTATCACCCTGTAGAAATGTTAAATGAAGCTTTTCAACATTCACCTTCACAGGATAGGTTACCGAAACATTAGGCTAATCAACACAACAAACAAAATGGAAATCACATTCGGCGATTGGAAGTTATTGGTCTTCAAAGTCGAACCATTTTTCCGATACCGACAACTTCGTTGTCCAGCAGTTTAGTTTGGAAAACTTTGAAAATTGTTTAGATTAGTTTCTGGTTGAATTCCTGCCATTAGAAGGCTTTCAGGTGAGTCATTTGTTCTTTTTTTTTCCACCCAAGTTTGGAAGTATTGCAAACATTGACTCGACATTTGGTACCCAGGTGCAGCTTGGGTCCTTAATGAAGTGTGAGCAATTTGGTTGAGATAGATCGAGTATGAACAACTCGATGAACAACGTTTCGAAAAACAAACTTCGCATTGTTGAGGTTCTCCAACAATTGAGCAATTTACCTTCCAGTTATTCCAAATATTTGGAAATTGAATCCAAGTTTTGTTATATCGGCCTGACATATCTTATAGATAGGTACCTATGTCAAACTGACGGCCGTACGAGTGTTGCAGATGTAGGTGTGTCGTTTGGGGCTTCGATAAACCCCTTGTGCTTTCTGTAGTTTTCGGAGCTCATCCCTTGACGTATTTTTGCGAACTCTATTGTGAACGACTCTCTTGTATGGTTCGAAACCAGGGCCCCATGGTGTTCTCCTGTCGTTTGAAGCCCTGATGGGGCCCCTACTTGCGTCACAACAGATTTTTTTAATTCAAGTTGCTTAGTTCATGTATCCGTTTCAGAAAGCTCCAGTATACCTACTTTCTAACATTTTGAAGACTCGGTAACCTTTTTTGTAGTTGGAGTAACCATCAGATCCCTTCGTACTATTACAATAAAACAGTCTACCGGACTTGTGCAAAGAAAACCGAAACTTATGAACTGTCACTACTTATCTTGAGCCTGTAAAAATGATCAAACACCTCGGACCTATTTCAATTGAATGTTTCTCAGTTCCCGCTCACTAATCTCTAGAAATATATCGATAACGATCGGAGTTTTTCTCTATCCCTTGCTCGAGAGTGGTCCTCTCTTGGCAGTGGAAAGAAGAACGGAGGACGGCCACCTCGTATAAGCCGCCGTCGTAAATATTTGCCCCTAATGAATCGCCGTCGCTGTTTATGTATCGGGTCCTCGTAAATCTATCCGGCTTTGTAGAATTTAACATAAAACGGCCGTAAAACAAACAAAACAAGGTGTATAAAAAGGCCCCCGTCCGCCCCACCCTCTGACGCCCCCTCCCGAATCGATGAGACGGCGACCGGGAAGATTAAAGTCAACAGATTGAGTCTTTTGGGGAATTGGAAAACGAAACGGAAATAACGATGCGTTAGGAATGAATACCTAGCTGCTGCCGCCGTTGCCGCCGCTTCTGGCAGTCTACCACCGCCCCCAGAGCATCGGGGCCCCCGCGCGCCGCCACCAGCCGTCACCGCACCACTATGTTACATCGAAATTTATTCCGCACGTCTGGATGATGATAATTTACGTGAAAGAGCGCTCCCTGATGGTGAGGTGGTGGGTAAGAAGCGACGTTCGGTTGGTAATCCTTTGGAATTATCCACTATACGACTAGGTATATCTGCCGCGGAATTTTCACGGTGATGGGGACGAGGAGGGTCGGAACGACGACCTGATTACTGGTTTTTGTATTTTTGATGCTTAGGTATGCGAGCAGATGACTGAGTAAGCGTAAGGGACGCCCAGAGCACAAAGATACTGGAGGAATTTACAAGTGAAGTGGTTCTTTCTCGGGTCCCTTAGAAAGATTTACAACGTGAGCAAGAATAACCTTTATGGTCAAAAAATAGCTCCAATATTACCCTCTAAGTCAAGAAGCAGAGTCAACCTGGTGCTCTCTGACGTCAGGAAGCTCAACTGTTATTCACCCATCTCTCTAGGCATGATCGTTGTCAAAACACAAATCATTTGTTATGCGAAGAGGTAACCACTTGGGATTTTGGCGTTCCACCTATGCAATACTGTACAGGTATTGCACAAGTATTGCATGAGTATTGCATATATTGCACAAGTATTGCATAATATTGCATGTATTGCATAAGTATTGGATAAGTATTGCAAGTTGAAATTTAATAGTATAATCATGATATAAACCATTCCAAACTTGAAAAAAACCACAGCTTGCCATGAAAATTTCGAATTTTGTTGGTGTCCCTGATTTGGATCTTTATTAGGCGCGTTCGGATATTATCTCGGAGCGAGCAGACAGAGCAGACAGATATTTGATCACGTGATGCCAGAGCGATCCGAGCAACTTTTAATAAACGAACGGTCGAGATTACTCCGTATGTAAAAGTGACAGCTGATACCTGAGATACCTGAGAGCTGTCTGCTCTCAATTGCTAACCTAACCAATGGGGTGATTCTGTAATTTCGTCATAACATTATGTTGACTACATAGCTCCGTTGTGCTGGCTCTAACATAATGTTGTTTGGGGCGTATTTGTTCTGTAGGAGACAATGGTGGGTCTTCAAGGTGATGGGCTGGAAATGGTGTGTACACCTATCACTTTTGTCGTCTGTCGTCCCTTTTTGCTGTTGTTGTGCTGCATCTTTGCTGCATGTGTTCATATCACATTCGATATTCGCCATAAGTGGCCCATACACACGCATGCAAGTGCTAAGACTTGACTGCACAGGCCTAGGCTCGCGTACAAGTATCAGTGTGTATGTGTCAAAACTGAGCGCAGACTTACCTGAACGTGCTTGCTCGCGTGCTTGCATGCGTAGTGTATGAGCCACTTTAGACATTCATTTACCCTGTTAGTTGTGCCAAAGCTGGTTCCTGGGTTTTTTGTTCATTTTTAGTAAATAAACGATTTCGAAAATGTTCGGAGACGCAAGCACATACATGCGTGACAAGTCAAAGTGACATGCGTCAAAAAATATCTGGGAGCTCGGTCAAAAACCTCCGACGAAACCGAGCGTGCTCGGAGGCCTCTGCGAGGTAATATAGTCCAGGACCGTTTGATAATTTTATATGGTAGAGGTAGACATCTTTGATATAAAGCTGAGTTTTTGCAGAGACATTTGGGAGCATGTTCTTATTCACCAAAAAAAAGTCCCCAAGTGTCCCGTTGGCGCTAGCCGAGTTATGGGGTGAAAACCGCCCCTAAAAGTGACACGGTGCTGGTTTTTCTCATTTTTCTGCCAAACGGTCACTTGCACGTAAAATAAGTATAGGACTCAAAATATTCTCCACTAAATTCTGCATCGAAAAGGTTTTATCAACCACCTGTCTAACTCTCACCCAATTCGCGTAAACAGCGGTTGAAGTGGGGGGTAGTTTCAAGCGCGTCACGAGAAATTTATGTAACGCTGTGTTTCAAGGTAGATATCTGATAAATGGCTGATCTGACAAAAAAACCGTTTTGAACGAAATTGTTCATCATCATGTTCTGCACACGATGCATGAGTTTTCAATCCCTTTGGAAAATTTTTTTTGGGTTATATCACGAAAAAGTGCCCTATATGCAATGCAGAAATTTCAAATAAATTGAAATTTCACAATCGCTTAAGGTCCTAAAAGGCCGCTCTTTGACACTGGTCATCACTGATATATTCTGAGTCAAATAAAAAAAGTCCCCGCCCGTCCTCTCCACATTAACCAAGTTTTGAGGGGGTAAACCACCCTTGAAGTGACTTCCAACTGGTTTTTCTCAATTTTCGGCTAAACGGTTGCTCAAATGCAAAATTGATTAATGACCGAAAATATTCCTGAGTAAATTTTGCATCGAAAAGGTCGAATACACTATTCAGCTAACTTCCACCCAGCTCTTGCAATCACCGTTCGAAGTTCTACAAGTTCGAAGAGCGCGATTTAGACACCCGCTCCGACGCCGCTTAATAGCGGATATCTCAAAAACGGCTTGTTGTAGAATAAAAATGAAAGAGGTTCAATTTATACGCAAAATATGTTTCATGAGGTGCGGGTAATGATTTTTAGTTTTACGGATGATATGAATGAGTTTCAGCGGTTCCTAAATCGTCTCCCAAATAAGAAAAATTAAAAATTCCCTGGCTATGTGCCTGTTAAACACAGATTTTTTTGTAACTGATCAATATATAAATTTTAAATTGCCCATCGCTAAATTGGCAAAGAATTGTGCATCGAATGAAGTTTTGTTCATTTGGCTGGTCTCAACCTAAGCGGTGCAAAACACGTACAAAGTTTAGAGTAATTCCGAACACGCAGAGAAAAACTTGTATAACTCCGTCTATAGAAGCGTGTATCTCAAAACTGGCTGGTTCAACAGAAAAATGCATCAAGAAAGAATTGATAGAGTGGAGTGTCCTCTACAAGAGGCATATCTTGTTTTCTCTTTAGTTCAAAAATTTCATGAGCTACGCTCGTTTTTCATAAGAATCTCGGAGGAAATAGATATTTCCCGCTGGGTTTTGCATTCTGCCCTTTTACAATGAATTATATATATTTAAAATGTCTAGAACAATAATTTCCATTTAGGGTATCACAAAAATGGTGACTAGCAATGAAATAATAATAATACTAATAATAGTAATAATGATAGTACCTAATGGTAATAACACAAATTAAAAAAAAAACTGGTTTTCTTAAGTCCACCGAGTACAGCAGCCGAAGGCTGTGGAAAAAGACGCCTTTGAATTGTCATAATAACATTAATGATAATAATAATAATAAATTGACTTTATTTCCAGGTGGCATCCAGCACAGTACTGCTCTTCCAGCACTGTGCTGAATGCTGAATGAGTGATGTACCTACACTACACTGATTTTCCAATAACACGTTCACGTCATTGTCCTTCGAATCAAATATGATTGTTCTTATTCTTGATAAATCAGTGCACAATATGACAATTCGAATACGTTGTTTTTTACAGCCTTGATGGATGCTGTCCTCGGTGGACTTGAGAAATCCAGTTTTTTTTTTAAATTTGTGTTGTTACCATTACTATCATTATTATTATTAGTATTATTATTATTTCATTGCTAGTCATCATTTTTGTGATACCCTTGATGGAAATTATTGTTCTAGACATTTGAAATATATATAATTCATTGTAAAAGGGCAGAATGCAAAACCCAGCGGGAAATCTTTATTTCCTCCGAGATTCTTATGAAAAACGAGCGTAGCTCATGAAAGGGCCGAATGTACCCCACACTCCCCTACTATCATTATTATTATTATTAGTATTATTATTATTTCATTGCTAGTCACCATTTTTGTGATACCCTAAATGGAAATTATTGTTCTAGACATTTGAAATATATATAATTCATTGTAAAAGGGCAGAATGCAAAACCCAGCGGGAAATATCTATTTCCTCCGAGATTCTTATGAAAAACGAGCGTAGCTCATGAAATTTTTGAACTAGAGAGAAAACAAGATATGCCTCTTGTAGAGGACACTCCACTCTATCAATTCTTTCTTAATGCATTTTTCTGTTAAACCAGCCAGTTTTGAGATACACGCTTCTATAGACGGAGTTATACAAGTTTTTCTCTGCGTGTTCGGAATTACCCTAAACTTTGTACGTGTTTTGCACCGCTTAGGTTGAGACCAGCCAAATGAACAAAACTTCATTCGATGCACAATTCTTTGCCAATTCAGCGATGGGCAATTTAAAATTTATATATTGATCAGTTACAAAAAAATCTGTGTTTAACAGGCACATAGCCAGGGAATTTTTAATTTTTCTTATTTGGGAGACGATTTAGGAACCGCTGAAACTCATTCATATCATCCGTAAAACTAAAAATCATAACCCGCACCTCATGAAACATATTTTGCCCTATAAATTAAACCTCTTCCATTTTTATTCTACAACAAGCCGTTTTTGAGATATCCGCTATTAAGCGGCGTCGGAGCGGGTGTCTAAATCGCGCTCTTCGAACTTGTAAAACTTCGAACGGTGATTGCAAGAGCTGGGTGGAAGTTAGCTGAATAGTGTATTCGACCTTTTCGATGCAAAATTTACTCAGGAATATTTTCGGTCATCTATCAATTTTGCATTTGAGCAACCGTTTAGCCGAAAATTGAGAAAAACCAGTTGGAAGTCACTTCAAGGGTGGTTTACCCCCTCAAAACTTGGTTAATGTGGAGAGGACGGGCGGGGACTTTTTTTATTTGACTCAGAATATATCAGTGATGACCAGTGTCAAAGAGCGGCCTTTTAGGACCAAAAGCGATTGTGAAATTTCAATTTATTTGAAATTTCTGCATTGCATATAGGGCACTTTCTTGTGATATAACCCAAAAAAATTTTTCCAAAGGGATTGAAAACTCATGCATCGTGTGCAGAACATGATGATGAACAATTTCGTTCAAAACGGCTTTTTTGTCAGATCAGCCATTTATCAGATATCTACCTTGAAACACAGCGTTACATAAATTTCTCGTGACGCGCTTGAAACTACCCCCCACTTCAACCGCTGTTTACGCGAATTGGGTGAGACCTAGACAGGTGGTTGATAGAACCTTTTCGATGCAGAATTTAGTGGAGAATATTTTGAGTCCTATACTTATTTTACGTGCAAGTGACCGTTTGGCAGAAAAATGAGAAAAACCAGCCCGTGTCACTTTTAGGGGCGGTTTTTACCCCATAACTCGGCTAGCGCCAACGGGACACTTGGGGACTTTTTTTTGGTGAATAAGAACATGCTTCCAAATGTCTCTGCAAAAACTCAGCTTTATATCAAAGATGTCTACCTCATTTCAAATCGGTCCTGGACTAAATATTCGAACGGTACAGATCTTGCTCTGGCTCGTCGGTTTGCAATATTCGAACGATTCAGAGCTCTCAGATCGATCCGACGTAATATCCGAACGCGGCTATTGTCATTTTGATACAAGGAAGGTTACGTTCAAATTTGTGTCCGTATGACATGGAACCTTCACTTAAACTACGCTGTGTGGTCAAATTGTCATTCTGGGGATGCGTCGCCGGCAGGTCGCAGGTTCTCTCACTGACCTCAGCCGCTTTCTTACGGCCAGGATCACAGATTACGACCCTGGAACAGAGAGTGGATTTACATATCTAGTTCTTATATTGCGGGCGCTAAGGGTCAAAATATGTTCCTACCTTGTAAATTGTGATACAAGCACCAAATTTGGTAAACTTACTCTTCAAAGTACTTCGAACAAGACTGGGGATAGTGCCCAGCCGAATTTTTCCCATGGGGGCTGTACTAGGGCCGCTATGTTGTCCCTAGGGCTCTAAGATCTATCTTTGAAACGGCAAGTGATATCGATATACTCCAAACTTCCTTTTAACTGAAGCCACTCGTAGGTAATCAATACAGATTGTATGAACTCATTTGAACCTCTCGTTCACCAGTTGCCTACCTTTCAGGGGTAAAATTGAGAAATCTGTCAGTGGAGGCTATTTCATTTGGTCGTTAAAGGCCGATGTGCTTATATCTAGCGCTTTCTGATACAACCACGAAATTTGGTACACTTACTCTTCGAAGTACCTGGAACAAAACTGGACATGGTGTCCAGCTGAATTCGTGCCCCAAGAGCTGTACTGGGGCCCGTCAAATGTCTCTGGAGCCCTACGGCATATGTTCGAAACGGCAAGTGATATCGACATTCTAAAAAGTTCTTCTTGATTGTAGAAACTTTCAGGTCACAAATGAAGGCTATATGAACTCATCTGAACCTCCCGTTCACCGGTTGTCCAACTTTCAGGGGCTAAATTGAAAAATAACCTAGTGACTACTATATTTCGGGAGCTAAGAGCTAAAATACGCATATATCTTGTCCTTTTTGATGTAAACGGGAACTTTGGTTTATGCACTCTCCATAGTACCTACCGCCAAACAAAGCTGGGGATGATGCAAAGTCAGATTTATCCTCTAATTGTCGTTCGACAGCCATCGTAAAGTTTACTGGATTGGATATCTTTGCAATGGCAAGCGATATCGACGGGCTGAAAACTTCCTCCTGAGCGTATTTATTTATAGGTGATTGATGAAGATTGCATGAACGCATCTCAGCCTTCCACTCAGCATTTGCTTATCTTTCAGGGTCAAAAAGTGAAACATAGTTACGCTAGTGGCTCAGGAGTACCTATTAGAAACAAGGTTACCACGAGGTTTTGCATCATTCTCATGTCGTCCTTGATTTCGGCAGAAATGAATGGCGTTGGAAGTGAAAATGGTGCTCAGATGCCCATTCCACTTCTATCCTGAATTTCTTGTTTTCTCCAAGAGCACAAAAATTCCAACTTGTTCACCGAAATTCGGAATTTTCGCATGATTGAACACCCTGTATAAGGCGTCTGCAAGTAGTGCCATCTGGGCACCACTTCTTGAAAGTAAGGTATGGGTATTTACTTCAACTGTGCTAAATCTCAATGCTCAAAAGTGCAAGGTTGGTACGGGTTACCACCGGACAGTGAGGAGAAAAACAGTTAACTGTCAAATTTTCTGAAAATAGTATATGGGGACGACGGCAACACACGGCATTCCATTTTTGACTTCACTCTTCATGGGATTACTGAATTTCGATCGAATATCTTCAAAAATCACTGATTTATTAAAAAATGTAAATTTTCATGGAACTGACCACTAATTTTAGGATTTTTCAGGAACAGCTGAAGATATTTAGACGATATTTAGGCATCTTAACAAGCATTGAATTGTGAACCTACATGGTGACTTTCATGGATCCAACTCTTTTAGTTAACAAGTTGCAATTTTTGTATCATTGAACACCCTGTATACGGCGTCTGCAAATAGTGCCATTTGGGCACCACTTCTTGGAAGTAAGATATGGGTATGTACTTCAACTGTGACAAATCTCAATGCTGTGCTTAGAAAAGCAAGGTTGGGACGACTAACCACCGGACTAAAAACCCCCACTGACAGTATTCCCAATTTTACCCCTGAAAGGTAGGCCATTGGTGAGCGGGAGGTTCAAATGAGTTCATACATCATACAATTTTTATTTATCACCTGCGAGTAACTTCAATGAAAAAGAAGTTTGAAGTATCTCGATATCACTTGCTGTTTCGAAGATAGACCTTAGGGCTCCAGGGACAACATAGCGCCTCTGGAAGAGCCCTCTTGGGAAAAATTCGGCTGGGCACCATCCCCAGTCTTGTTCGGAGTATCAAATCAAATCAAAATCAAATAAATTTATTGTATCTAAGGTACAAACCTTATTACAAGAATGGCGAAAGGAAAATAATTATCACAATCCTAACAAAAAAAATGAATATCTGAGTAAATTAATATGTGTTGGAGTACTTTGAAGAGTAAGTGTACCAAATTTTGTGCTTGTATCACAATCTGCAAGGTGGTTCCCCTTACTTTTACAGGGTGCGGCAAGCCCAGGCTGCAGGAACACTTGCGACGAAACCACACCCTCCGCTGGACCTGCGTCCTCCTTGGTCATTTTTTCAACTGTATATTCTTCCGATTTCAGCTCTCAACACTTCTCATTATCGAAATAATTCCTAACGGCCTAACGGCGTTTTCAAAACAAACCAGAACGAGAAGAATGTGTCAGTGTCAAAATATGACCCAACACTTGAATTAAAACGGCAGTCTAGCAGAGCAAACATCACTTTGACAAGATTGATCAACATCTTATTGACTTTTTCAATCCATCAACTTATCTTTTCAAGAATGGTGCTCTTTTATTGGCCCTAGAGGAAAGCCAAGCCTTGGAATTTTCGGGAATATCAGTATGTTATTCTACGTTAAATTCTACATCGATCCACTAAATTTCGTCAACTTTCGGATTTCTTCCCGGTTGAAACCTATTTTGACTGGACTAAGAGGGGTCATGTCTTTGTCCAGATATGAAGTAATGATGACAGTATTCTACCATTTTTAGAAAAGCACAGGTAGCTTCCGTGCCAGGTATAGGTTGGTTCCATACATTCGATCACGTTTTCATGCAAATCTTTTGATTCTTGTTCAATAGGTAGTTTAAGATGACCTGCAATAATTGACTGATCATCTAACGTCAAATGTATGTTGGGTTTTATAAACCGATTCCGCAACTTGGTGCCAATGTGTGTGGTATCTTGTACAACATCATAATCAATTGCCTCTTTACAGTCAAACCAAGGACATTTCATCATTTCGTGCTCATTTTCGTCACTGCATTCTTCCAGAGGACCGTCATTCAAATTCAAAACCTCCGAGTATACCTCGTTCACGTCACATTTTCTGTTCCTACATCTCTTGCTTTTATTCTTGGTATCGTTCTTGGTTTGACTAGAAGTTTGATTTCTTCTCAATATGCCGCTTTTATTTTCCATTGTTGCCAGTAATCAAGAATCGCCGTCTGAACTGAATCCTAAGATCTCAATACCAACCTTCGACAATTCTGTTTTTATGTACTCCCAGCGTTTAGGAACGTCTTCTGCTGTAAAGATGTAAAGGTGGCCGCGCCATTATTGCGTATATTGAGGAAGCAGTCGGAACAGTAATCATATAGTCTTCAATAGCTATGACAGAAGTCGCTATGAAAGCCTCCGTTATAGGCATACCATTTGCTTGCAGTGGTAAAGCAAAGCCAACTAACTGGTTAGTTTTTGGGTCGTATTGCACTTTATCAGTTACCCTTGTGGCAACCTCGCTAATCCAAACTGCAGAAGTCAAATTTCTATCATGTAGATGTTTTCCCAGCTCACCAGTTCGCAATTCTTCTTCAATAATTTCAGGACCATTTTTAAAAATTTAACGGTCGTCCAATCATGAATATGTAAGAAGCGAATCTTCTCAGAATGCCATCTTATCTATTATCCTGCTTGTTGCTTGGACATGTTCATGAGCCTCCGCAACAAAAGTAAAGAACTTTCGATAGAATTCTTCGACGATGTATGAGACCGATTATACGATGTGCTTGGAAAATTTCCGTCGTTTGTTTGATTGTACTCCTAATCGCTGCCGAATTTGTCTTTTGTTGTATGCAACTCTTGCAAAAGATGTGTAATGTCCAAGATAGGTGCGCATCGTCACGTACGGCCAGTGGTGGCACGCCATGTGGCACGCGTAGGCCCTGCGCCACACACTCCGTCTCCAATCGCCGTCGTGTGGAGTTGTATTTGACATGTATCGTCCATAAGTGTGAATAAATTGTTACATGTTAAATTAGAGTCAAGAAGAGGCATCGTGGCATTAGAAGTATGGCATCTGGAATCGACACTAGTATATTGGGAATATACAGGCCACAGGATGATTTCGTAATTTTCTCGGAAAGATTGAAGATTTTTTGCGTCGCTCAAGGCATATCGAAAGAAGAAAAAGTCAGCACAGCTCCTGGGACGATTATCGGAAGAAGTTCATAGAACAGTGAAAAACTTATCTTTTCCTGAAAGACTCGAAGGAAGAACCGTCGAAGAAATCGCTACCACATTGAAGAATCACTACAGCCCGCAAGTTGATGTTTATTGGGAGAGAATCGACTTCTATCGTGCAGCCCAGACCACGGATGAAAGCGCTGCAGAATGGTACGCCCGACTACGTGGATTGGCAGCTAACTGCGAGTTTTCGAACCTAGTAGCAATTCTCACGGACAAGTTTGTGTCTGGTATGAAGCCGGTAAGAGTCTTGAACAGGAGCGGAGGAGGAGCGATTAGCAATAAGCTATTACGGATTTAACATGTAACAATTTATTCACACTCTTATGAACGATACATTTCAAATACAACTCCACACGACGACGATCGGAGACGGAGTATGTGGCGCAGGGCGCAGGGCCTACGTGCGCCACCACTGGCCGTACGTGACGATGCGCACCTATCTTGGACATTACACATTCGTCCGCCTAATTTTGAAATTTTTTGATTGTGTGGATTGTGTGGTGTGGCAGTGTTGCCAGATGCCAGATGAATAAAAATTTTCCCTGTTGAAATTCTGAGAAATTCCCTAGAATTTCCCTAGAACTCGTGGTTCCAAATTTCCCCAGAATTCCCCCAAAAAACACAAAATTTCCCTAGAATTTTCCTAAAAACCCCGAAGTTCCCTAGAATTTTCCTGAAAATGTTAAAAAAAGTGAATACAAAATAATGGTTCATGGGTCAATGAAATAAAAACAATAAAATAGGTAGACAGACACTAACAAATAATTTTAATACCTAAACAAACAATTCCAAGAACAAAAGTACTTATATGTATAACTAAAATAACAATTCTGAATCTTAAACTTATAGACATAAAGGTAACTTTGAAAACATAACAAAAAGAAACAAATTTCTAAGAACCGGTGTGAAGACAGCAAACTTGAGATAGCAGAAATTTTACCGAAGATTGCCGAACGCCCAGTGGCGCACCACAGATCAAGATTCATACGTGCATGCCTCTAGTTGATGTATTCGGCATAAAGGAATATAGAAAACCTCAATAAAGCATGGCAAGATTATGGCACCCGTTTGTGCTTTCACACAAACTCATCAATCGAAATAACTAAACTTAATTTTTCTTTTCTTAATAATTATTTGAATCATCTCGACAATCGAAATAATAATTCAGCAATCATTTCTTCGGGAACGCAAATTGTGATCACTTTTATATAAACGTAAGTTGTAGAGCTCATCCAGAGCAAGAATTTCAAGCGAGAAAATCAACTCGCACTAGGTTTCCCGGGGGTTAAAACTCACCCCAAACACTAAGTTGTCACCTAGAAACAGAGATTCGCATAAAGTGCCCACACAAAAAAATTGTTTTTTCGGGAACGCAAATTGTGATCCTTTTTATACTGATATAAGTCGTAGAGCTCATCCAGAGCAACAATTTCATGCAAGAAAATCAACTCGCACTAGGTTTCCCGGGGGTTAAAACTCACCCCAAACACTAAGTTGTCACCTAGAAACAGAGATTCGCATAAAGTGCCCACACAAAAAAATTGTTTTTTCGGGAACGCAAATTGTGATCCTTTTTATACTGATAATAAGTCGTAGAACTCATCCAGAGCAACAATTTTATGCAAAAAAATCAACTCGCACTAGGTTTCCCGGGGGTTAAAACTCACCCCAAACACTAAGTTGTCACCTAGAAACGGAGATTCGCATAAAGTGCCCACACAAAAAAATTGTTTTTTCGGGAACGCAAATTGTGATCCTTCTTATACTCCCCGAAAAAACAATTTTTTTGTGTGGGCACTTTATGCGAATCTCCGTTTCTAGGTGACAACTTAGTGTTTGGGGTGAGTTTTAACCCCCGGAAAACCTAGTGCGAGTTGATTTCCTTGCATGAACTTGTTGCTCTGGATGAGCTCTACGACTCATAAAACAATTTTTTTTTGTGGGCACTTTATGCGAGTCTCTGTTTCTAGGTGACAACTTAGTGTTTGGGGTGAGTTTTAACCCCCGGGAAACCTAGTGCGAGTTGATTTTCTTGCATGAAATTGTGGCTCTGGATGAGCTCTACGACTTATATCAGTATAAAAAGGATCACAATTTGCGTTCCCGAAAAAACAATATTTTTGTGTGGGCACTTTATGCGAATCTCCGTTTCTAGGTGACAACTTAGTATTTGGGGTGAGTTTCACCCCCCGGGAAACCTAGTGCGAGTTGATTTTCTTGCATGAAATTGTTGCTCCGGATAAGCTCCACGACTTTATATCAGTATAAAAAGGATCACAATTTGCGTTCCCGAAAAACATTTTTTTTGTGTGGGTACTTTATGCGAACCTCCGTTTCTAGGTGACAACTTAGTGTTTGGGGTGAGTTTTAACCCCCGGGAAACCTAGTGCGAGCTGATTTTCTTGCATGAAATTGTTGCTCTGGATGAGCTCTACGACTTATATCAGTATAAAAAGGTGCTAGGACAATTCGTCCCGCGGACAATTCGTAGCGGACAATTCGTCGCGGACAATTCGTCCCGCGGACAGTTCGTCCCGCGGACAATTCGTCCCGCGGACAATTCGTCCCGCGGACAATTCGTCCCGCGGACAATTCGTCTCACGGACAATTCGTCCCGCGGACAATTCGTCGCAAGTGATGGCTTCGGAAGGTAAGGGGGTTATATTACACATGAAGACACAAGGGGGCTCAATAAAAGGATCTGAAAATCATAAGCAAATGCAAGGGGTTCCGACAGAGATCCGAACGCCACGAAAAAATGCAACGGGGCTCAGCAAGGCTTCAAACGATATTGAAAACACAAGGGGGCCTTATGGAGCTTCGAGAGGACTCGAATATCACATAGAGGCATAAGGTGCTTACTACTGCTTCGAAAGCCACGGAAAGATGTAAGGGGGCTCAACATGCAGGGCTTCAAAAGACGTTGAAGAAACAAGGGGGCTCACGGCAGCTACAGATGACACAAGAAAGCAACAGGAGGCTCACTGGAATTCTGATAGTCGCATTGAAGAACATGAGGGGGCTCACTGGGGCTCCAAGCTACACTCATGGAAACGAGGGGGCTCACTAGGGTTCCAAGCTACACGTATGGACACAAGGGGGCTCTCTAGGACTCCAAACTACTCTTGCGGGCACAAGGGGGCCCGATAGCGCTCCGTATATCACATGAAGGCACAAGGGACTTACACTAGGGCTTCCAGCAATGTAAAAGCGCACAAGATGGCTTACTGGAATTCTGAAAGCCACGAAAACACATAATGGGGCTCATTAGGGCTCTTAACGACACATGGGGCACAAGGGGCCTAACAAAAATCCGGAAATCACGGGAAAATGCAAGGAGGCTCCGTAGATATTCATATAATATTGGTTACACAAGGGGGCCCAGGGAGCTCTTCACAACAAGAAAAGGCAAAAGGGGACTTACTGTATGATACTCTAAAAGCCAACACAAGTGGACTGGTTGGCGCTCCAAACTATACATAAGGGTACAAAGGGGACCCGATAGAGCTCCAAAAGCCATGAAAATACAACAAGGGGGCCCAATGGAGCTTTGTATAATCAAAAAAGGCAAAAGGGGGGTGACTGGGTTTCTGGAAGCCATAAAATGCAAAAGAGGCACACTAGGACTCTAAATTACACTAACCGGCACGAGGGGGTCCGATAGGGCTCCGCATATCACAGAAAAGCACAAGGGAGCCCAAGGAGCTTTATATAACAACAGAAGGCAAAAGGGGCTCACTGGAATTCCGGAAGCTACGAAAAAACACAATGCGGCTCATCAGGGCTCCATCCTACACTTGAAGACACAAGGGGGCTCGATAGGGCTCTGAATATCACATGAAGACACAAGGTGCTTACTGCTGCTCCGGAAGCCACTGAAAGATGTAAGGGGGCTCAGCACGGCTTCAAAAGACGTATTGAAGAAACAAGGGGGCCCACTGACGCTCTGGATGACATAAGACGGCAACAGGGGGCTCACTGGACTTCTGATAGTCATGGAAAAACACAAGGGGGCTCACTAGGGCACCAAGCTATACTTATGGACACAAGGGGGCTCACTAGGCCTCCAAGCTATACTTATGGACCCAAGGGGGCTCACTAGGGCTCCAAACTACACTTGCGGACACAAGAGGGTCCGATAGGGCTTCGTATATTACATGGAGGCACAAGGGACTTACACTAGGGCTTCCAGAAATGCAAAAGCGCACAAGATGGCTTACTGGAATTCTGGAAGCCACGAAAACACATGAGGGGGCTCGTTAGGGCTCCAGTGGACACATAGGACAGAAGGGGCCTATGAAAAATCCAGAAATCACGGGAAAGTGCAAGGAAGCTCCGTAGAACTTCATCTGATATTGGTGACACAAGGGGCTCTTATAACGAGAAAAGGCAAAAGAAGATCGACTCACTGCATAGTACTGAAATCCAATAAAAACAAAAATGGACTGATGAGGGCTCCAAACTACACAAACTACACAAGGGGACCCGATAGAGCTCCGAAAGCCACGAAAATACGACAAGGGGGCCCAATGAAGCTCTTTATAATCAAGCTTACCTGCTTGCACAATGGGGCCCGATAGGGCTCCGAATATTTCCTGAAGGCAGAAGGTGCTTGCTACTGCTCCGAAAGTCGCGGAAAGATGTAAGGAGGCTCAGCAGGGCTTCAAAAGACGTTGAGGAAACAAGGGGGCCCAATGGGGCTTCGAATAACACAAGAAGGCAACAAGGGGCTTACTGGAATTCTGATAGCCAGACAAAAAACAAAAGGGCTCACTAGGCGCCAAACTATACACTTGCGGACACAAGGGGGTCCGAAAGGGCTCCGTATATCACATGAAGGCACAAGGGACTTACACTAGGGCTTCCAGCAATGCAAGAACGCACAAGCCACGAAAACACACAAGGGAGCTCTTTAGGGCTCCAAATGACGCAGGGCTCAATAAAAATCAGAAAGTCACGGAAAAATGCAAGGGGGCTTAGTAGGGCTTCAAATGATATTGGTGACACAAGGGGGCTCAAGGGGCTCTAAGGGGGTTCATTAGGGCTCCAAATTATATTTGAAGAAACAAGGGATTAGGGGTCGAATATAACATAAAGGCACAAGGGACTTACTACTGCTCCAAAAGCCTATAGGAAAAGTGCAAGGGGGCCCAACAGAACTTCAAACGGTATTGAAGAGACAAGGGGGCCCCATGGAGCTCTGTATAACAAAATAACGCGAAATGGGGCTTACTGGTACCTACTCCGAAAGTCATGAAAAAACATAAGGAGGCTCAACGGGCCTCCAACTACACCTGAAGCCACAATGGGGCCCGATAGGGCTTCAACATGCCATGACGGCATAACGCTGCTTGCTGCTCCGGAATTCATGGAAAATTCAAGGGGGCTCGCAGCAGGGCTTCAAGTTACGTTGAATATAGAATAAGGGGGCCCAGTGAAGTTCTTGATAACACAAGACTGCAAAAAAGTGCCTTATGGAAATCTGAAAGCAATGAAAAACATAAGAGGACTCATTAGAGCTCAAAAATTACACTAGAGAAGATGAGGGGCTCGATAGGGGCCAAATATCTCATGAAAGTATAAGGGGGCTTACTGGTGCTCCCAAAGCTTGGTGTACTAGCAAAAATTCTCGGAATGATGCAAGGGGACTAAGCAGAGCTCCAAAGACATGAAGAAACCAGGTTGCGCAGTAGGGCTCCAAATACTACAAAAAGAAATAAGGGGGCTTACTAAAGTTCAAAAAGCAACAAGGAAAGACAAAGGGACTTGTTAAAGTTAAGACAAAGGGCAAAACATTATTTTGCGACGAATTGTCCGTGAGACGAATTGTCCGCGAGACGAATTGTCCGCGGGACGAATTGTCCGCGGGACGAATTGTCCGCGGGACGAATTGTCCGCGGGACGAATTGTCCGCGACGAATTGTCCGCTACGAATTGTCCGCGGGACGAATTGTCCGGTCACGGTATAAAAAGGATCACAATTTGCGTTCCCGAAAAAACAATTTTTTTGTGTGGGCACTTTATGCGAATCTCCGTTTCTGGGTGACAACTTAGTGTTTGGGGTGAGTTTTAATCCCCGGGAAACCTAGTGCGAGTTGATTTTCTTGCATGAAATTGTTTCTCTGGATGAGCTCTACGACTTACATCAGTATAAAAAAAATCACAATTTGCGTTCCCGAAAAAACAATTTTTTTGTGTGGGCACTTTATGCGAATCTCTGTTTCTAGGTGACAACTTAGTGTTTGGGGTGAGTTTTAACCCCCAGGAAACCTAGTGCGAGTTGATTTTCTTGCATGGAATTGTTGCTCTGGATGAGCTCTACGACTTATATCAGTATAAAAAGGATCACAATTTGCGTTCCCGAAAAAACAATTATTTTGTGTGGGCACTTTATGCGAATCTCCGTTTCTAGGTGACAACTTAGTGTTTGGGGTGAGTTTTAACCCCCGGGAAACCTAGTGCGAGTTGATTTTCTTGCATGAAATTGTTGCTCTGGATAAGCTCTACGACTTTATATCAGTATAAAATGGATCACAATTTGCGTTCCCGAAAAAACAATTATTTTGTGTGGGCACTTTATGCGAATCTCCGTTTCTAGGTGACAACTTAGTGTTTGGGGTGAGTTTTAACCCCCGGAAAACCTAGTGCGAGTTGATTTCCTTGCATGAACTTGTTGCTCTGGATGAGCTCTACGACTCATAAAACAATTTTTTTTTGTGGGCACTTTATGCGAGTCTCTGTTTCTAGGTGACAACTTAGTGTTTGGGGTGAGTTTTAACCCCCGGGAAACCTAGTGCGAGTTGATTTTCTTGCATGAAATTGTGGCTCTGGATGAGCTCTACGACTTATATCAGTATAAAAAGGATCACAATTTGCGTTCCCGAAAAACATTTTTTTTGTGTGGGTACTTTATGCGAACCTCCGTTTCTAGGTGACAACTTAGTGTTTGGGGTGAGTTTTAACCCCCGGGAAACCTAGTGCGAGCTGATTTTCTTGCATGAAATTGTTGCTCTGGATGAGCTCTACGACTTATATCAGTATAAAAAGGATCACAATTTGCGTTCCCGAAAAAACAATTTTTTTGTGTGGGCACTTTATGCGAATCTCCGTTTCTGGGTGACAACTTAGTGTTTGGGGTGAGTTTTAATCCCCGGGAAACCTAGTGCGAGTTGATTTTCTTGCATGAAATTGTTTCTCTGGATGAGCTCTACGACTTACATCAGTATAAAAAAAATCACAATTTGCGTTCCCGAAAAAACAATTTTTTTGTGTGGGCACTTTATGCGAATCTCTGTTTCTAGGTGACAACTTAGTGTTTGGGGTGAGTTTTAACCCCCAGGAAACCTAGTGCGAGTTGATTTTCTTGCATGAAATTGTTGCTCTGGATGAGCTCTACGACTTATATCAGTATAAAAAGGATCACAATTTGCGTTCCCGAAAAAACAATTATTTTGTGTGGGCACTTTATGCGAATCTCCGTTTCTAGGTGACAACTTAGTGTTTGGGGTGAGTTTTAACCCCCGGGAAACCTAGTGCGAGTTGATTTTCTTGCATGAAATTGTTGCTCTGGATAAGCTCTACGACTTTATATCAGTATAAAATGGATCACAATTTGCGTTCCCGAAAAAACAATTATTTTGTGTGGGCACTTTATGCGAATCTCCGTTTCTAGGTGACAACTTAGTGTTTGGGGTGAGTTTTAACCCCCGGGAAACCTAGTGCGAGTTGATTTTCTTGCATGAAATTGTTGCTCTGGATGAGCTCTACGACTTATATCAGTATAAAAAGAATCACAATTTGCGTTCCCGAAAAAACAATTATTTTGTTTGGGCACTTTATGCGAATCTCTGTTTCTAGGTGACAACTTAGTGTTTGGGGTGAGTTTTAACCCCCGGGAAACCTAGTGCGAGTTGATTTTCTCGCTTGAAATTCTTGCTCTGGATGAGCTCTACAACTTACGTTTATATAAAAGTGATCATAATTTGCGTTCCCGAAGAAATGATTGCTGAATTATTTCGATTGTCGAGATGATTCAAATAATTAAGAAAAGAAAAATTAAGTTTAGTTATTCCGATTGATGAGTTTGTGTGAAAGCACAAACGGGTGCCATAATCTTGACATGCTTTATTGAGGTTTTCTACTTTTCTTTATGCCGAATACATCAACTAGAGGCATGCACGTATGAATCTTGATCTGTGGTGCGCCACTGGGCGTTCGGCAATCTTCGGTAAAATTTCTGCTATCTCAAGTTTGCTGTCTTCACACCGGTTTTCTAAGAGCCCTTCCGGGCTGAATATTTATGTATAAATGTTATCGTTCATTTTTGAGATCAAGTCCTGCTCAATTTTAAATTCAAAACAGCTGCTGTTCTTTGCATAATTTTTTGTGTGCAGGATTCCAGTCAAGGTTTTTGTTGACAGGCGATTTCGAATTTTGGTTTTGTTCAAGTTTACTTGAGAAAATATACGTTCAACTGTCGCACTTGAGTGTGGTAGGCAAAGTAATTTAAAAACAAAACTGCACAGATTTGGATATAGGACTGTGTTATCTCCTGCATTCAATTTACTGATTTTTGTCCAGAACTCTAAAATAGTACTATTCCCATATACACTTAAGTCGATGTTTTGAATTTCACGCCATTCTCGGTCCAAATCGTTCAGTTTTCCCACATCAACCAAATTTGGAAAAAGTATTGCCAAAGGCGCAATGGAATCAACTTTTTTTGCCAACACTGATTTGGGATCAAGTGAACTCAGTTGTTTGATCACTTTTTAAGACTGATCTTTGAAGTTGAATCGTTTGAAAATCTGGTCACATCCCTCAATCAAAAATTCCAAACATCGTTTTCTGAAATTTAATAATTCGTTTCTGTCCAAGTTGTGCATGTTATTTTGAATCTTCCCAACAACTACCGCACCTAAGTAAATATTTTCAATTTGCATGAAATTGTGCGGGTTTTTAAATTGAACATTTTCCAATTCCGTTGAGTTGAGATATTCTTTCTTCATGTAACATCCCAGAATGGTTTTCAAAACAGACTCGACTCTTTGGTATAGGATATGTATCTTCACATTTTCTGATTGCATTTCCAACGTCAAGCTGTTGAAAAGTGGCAAAGCGAAGTCCAAAAATTCCAAATATAAGCGAAAAGACGGATCCCTAAGCTTATAAAGGATGTCTTCAGCAGCTGGTATTCTGCCAACCAAGTAAGCGTTCGTAAAATACAAATTCAGGGCGTTGTATTGCTCCAAAAGCCTTTTCACTACCGAAAGAAGCGATAACCACCTAATCTGACTGGGGTGTAAAATTTTGTGCGGCTTTATTTCCAAAAAGTTTTGAAATTCGATCAAGTCAGACTGTCTCTTGAAGCTGTATTTTAAGAATGAATAGATATTTCTTGCTGTCTCCTCAATATTGGAGGGCAATTGCTCGCATGCATAATTTGCACATGAAGCAAACGAATGACATATACATTTCATGATGAATAAATTTGGAATATCGTTTTTCAGTAAAACGGAGAGGGAATGACGGACCCCCATCATAGCACTGGCGCCATCCGCTGCAAAACCCACCATGTTATCTTTGTATGGAATACGGTTTTCGGTGAAAAATGTTATTTCCCTATAAAGGGCATCAGCTGTTGCTGATGGTACCGGTAATAAAGCTAGAAACAAATCTAACACATTTTGGGTTTCGTCATCGAATAATCTGACTACCAGTGCCAAATGCTTGGTATCACCTTTGTCCGTAGACTCGTCAACTATCAGTGAAAATTTGGTTTTACGTAACAAGCATAACACTATTTCAAAACAAAACTTCCCTGTCACGTTGTTGACAATGGCTGTGGCCATGGAGGGTATATAAAGGAGACTGAACGAGTAGTGAAAGCTGTCAAAAAAAACGGTATGATTTTGTGTCGTCAGGTTTCAGTTATAAATTTTTCCACAGCAGCGCAAGTGTTCCACTAAGGCCTAGTTGTTTATAGAAACCTGCAATTTAAAAAAAAATCTGTAGGGACCTGTCACAATTTATTCCGAAGGTTACCTATTCATTTTGTCAGAAGTCAGATCAGTCAGAAGTCAGAACAGCTGAAACTGATGCAGGGCTAAAACTCCCGTGTACCCGTGTACTCAATGATTGATCTGCCACTTCAGTCTGTAAGGTCGGAAGAAGCTGGGAGTTCTTTTCACCATTTTTTATTCCACGTTTTTAGGTACCTACACTGCTTATTGACAATGGACGGCCAGCCAGAAAAAAATTACCTGAATAATGTGTGGCCGTCGAAGGCTTGGACGAAAGTTCTCTGGCCGGCCATCCATTGCCGCGGCCGGCGGCCGGTAGTTCTGTGGATTTGGGTACCTAGTGGAACAGTCTGAACCTCGGTCTGCAGAGTACACAAAATGAGGCCCGAAGGTGAATTAACACAAAAACACTCAGCAGAAAGTAACTCGAATACAATACGTAGCACAACGGAACAAAGCAGACATGAACGGAACTCGATAAAACCTGGCGGAATACAAGCAGAGACCAGGGACAAAATCGTGACGTGTGAATCTTTCAAATTGACAACGGCTTTGAATTCCTGCATGGGTCTAGTAGCCCGCAACAAGCTTGCATAATTTTCCGCTGCAGCGCGGGTGTTCCACTCAGGCTAGAGAGACTGTACCTAGAGAGACGAAGCTATGAAAGGGATATATCGGTATTCTCTGTCAGTATCTCGGCATTTCCTGGCCTCGTCAAAATTTAAAACATAGTTAGCTGGGGTGGGCGTGGTTGCTATTGACATTTGTCATTTCCACGATTTGTTTACAAATTTGAATTTTCATTATTTTGCTTGCCGAAATCGCCGAAATCCGGGCTAAAAGTGCCAAAACGGAAAAGCTGCACCGTGAAGCAGTACAAGAGTCGGGAAGATGTAATGTTTAACTTGCCGAAGAAACCATCAGGTAGAGAATCTTGCGAAATTGATGAACTTCTATTATTGTACTTTTTGGGTTTTCCAGCTGTTCGGGGCCAGTACCCACTGAAATACATAATATACCTACTGCGCGTACGGCAATTACAAGTCTATCTTCACGATGGGGTCACCACGTCGACGGTTACTGCATTCAACGATCAACGGAATTTGCGTTCGACGGAATGAGTTGGATGATGAAACCTAGTTCGTTCGACGAAATGCCAGCAGTACTTGAAATACGGTGATCGAAAGCGTCTGCTATGTACGGAACACAATATACATGACTAGAACAGTTTTTAAGAGTTTCTGTTGAATTTAGTGAAAAAATCTGTGTTGAAAGATGGAACAGTCGACTTAACCTAAACAAAAATATTGACGGCTCATGTCATGCATTTTGACTGTGACGCAGGGTGGTTTAGTAACAAGCAATGGCACCACACCCTGACGTGCAAATACTCTAGTGCTCTAGCTTTCTCTCTCTCTATACCCTCTCGCTCAATGACTTGGCTTTCGTCACTCTCTGGGTGACCAGATCCAGGTCTCTCTAACTCAGGCCTGAAAAACTCTACTACATAGAAACGAACCACTTTTGAGCAGGCCGTGTAGTCTCCTTATCTCTACCCTCCATGGCTGTGGCTTTACTTCTCCCACAAGTTACATTTTTAGCAATTTCCGAGTCAGAATAAATTTCACGGTTTAATTTTGCAAGATGGTCCAACGAATTGAAAGCAATATTATGCTCTACCGCGAAAGTGGCTAATTTGATTTCTGCTTCTTTAACTTGGCGTTGTATCGCTGCTCTCTGCTGCAATGTTGGCATATCAGTTAAAGTTTGCTGCCGCGCGATTCTCTTGGCGTTGGAAAGATGTTTTTTCCCTTGGCGTGCTTTTCAATTTCGGACTTCCCACATATGAAGTTCTTATTGCAGGCTTTACAGAAGCAGTATGTTGACCCCTTCTTACTCTTGGAGAGCCAACCTTTGAATCTCTCATCCTGTTCCCACTTTGGCTGATAATTTTCTGCGTAGCTCTTCTTTAGTTTTTTCAAAGTCGGCGGTTCTTCAACATCGTCGGAATCTGAACTAGAGAACCGTTGTCGTGAAGAAGAGGCCATGATACCGCGAGGGCGTTTGTATATGGTTTTCTACAAAAAAAAAGTAAGTCTTTAATACTAGGATTATGATTGATAGCTTTAGGAAAATGAAGCTATTAAAATTGCAATAAATTCCCGAGAAAGAAAGAAATAAGTAGGTACATACCTTTTCTGAACCAATGCACTGTACAAAAGTAAAGTAAGACACACACACACACGTCTTAGTAAAAAGTAAATAAGGCAATAAGATTTCTTTTGCTCATTTGCGTAATTTGACAAAACAAAGAGTAGCGACTGCGAACTGAAGTAAAATGAAGCTTCTTCCGATTGTTGCTGCTGCTGCGCCCGCGCCCCTATTTCAATAGCTCAGAACTCTTAATTCCTGGCAGAGCGTTTCCAAGAAGTGCCAATGAACAGTTTATTATGTAACGGTCTGAATTTTCATCAAGTAAATGGTTCTCAAAAGTTTGTAGTTTGTTTGGAATTCCTGGTGTGAAGAAGAAAATGTTGTAAGAACGCGCTTTTTCGGTGCTGATAACAGCGCGCTGGAGTTTTTGTGATTCTATCCGCAGCGTTCTTGCCGGACGTCACGCTATTTTCGTGCATGAAAATCGTCGCAATTTGATAATTTGTCGCTTATTCAGGCTTCTCTTTCTTTGGAAAGAAACTGTTACGAAGTAGGATTTTTCCCGGCGAGAGGTGAGATTTGTTCATATCGGTCTGAGACAATTTAAAAATGGTAATTCTTCTTTTAGCGCTATAACCGCTCACGTTCCAACGCGTGGTGTGTATACCTAAATCCACTTCGAGCAAGAATCTGGTGTAGGTGCGGTTCAGCCGTTCTTTGATTTTGTAAAGAAAACCCTTATTGGATAAGGTACCTACGACTAAATTATCAATTTAGATTCGCGATTGATTAGTGGTTTTCAGGGTTTTCCTTTTCCGTCTTGGTGATTGTGTTTTCCTGAAGTTTTCGTCGAGAAATTTGTGTGATTGTGACCATTCTGCAACAGGCCAGACGCAGAATTTCAACGACCATCAGTTAATACCTTTACTTCAGTGGTTCAGTTAGCAACATTAGCTGGAGGAAGACGACGTTATCGGACCGAGAGCCACGTTGTTGCCTTTTTGGAAATATTCCCAGTTGAGTGCTAGTCTAGTGTAATAAAGTTCCACCTTCGTTTTATTTCCTCACATATTTTGTTGTTGCCTGCACTGTTGGCGCCTAGTTATCGAGAGCCATTGTAAAATCTGAAATTGGAGCTAGACCTGCTAGTCGCGCGAAAACCTAGGGCCCTCGGTAGCAAAAATAAATTTACAGTGTCTACAATTAAGCTTCAACAGTGATTCGTAAGTCCTTTTGTAATTGTGTGTGTTGGAAATTACTGCGTTAACTAACTAGACTTGACTGGAATATTGCGAACTGTCGTAGTCATTCTGAGTCACTTCCTCAGTGACAAAATTTTGTTTCTTTTTTTTTTGTTTGTTAAATTGTGTTTGAAGTCTGTTCAGCTAATTTTTAATTATTGTTGCGAAAGCTCTCTTCAAGAGGTTCTATTAAACTCTCTTCAAGAGGTCTAAAATAAGTCCGAATTTGAACGTCACGTTTGTAAATTTTAATCCAGTAATTTGATAATTCCACGTAAATAATATCATGTTGTAAATGTTATCACTCCTTTCCTTGGTAAATTAATTTTGCTATTAATTATTTTTGTTCAATTATTCTCCTTGAATCTTTGATAAATACACCGATTCACTGCCAGTGCATTTGTATCATTTTCCCTCTAACCGGCGACCCCGAATCACAGTGTCATCACTGGGCCAACCCAACCCCCTGAGATGCAATTGGCTAAATTCGTTTAGTTTGTTGCAATTATATCTTACCAGGAGCTTTTTGGCAGAGCGGATCGTTTCAGGTTTCATGTAAATGTGTTTACAAAATAGAAAAATGCTGGAATCGGTTCACCTTGTTTTTACTTTTAGAGTAATAGTAGCACAAGATCATTACTACCTAGGCCTAAATACCTACATACCTATTACCTACCTACGTAAATAAATAGGTATTGTCCGTGTGTGTGTGAAATTGGGCATCAGAGTCGCATTCGAGCTCGCGTTACATTAAAATTAGCACAATAAACCCTCTCCTTTAATTTATAACTCCATCGGATGATGCACCCAATTACCCTCGAAACTGGATCTACATTTTTGCAATCATAATTAATCTGTATTGCATGTCAGAATGGGAAGCGAATGGTTGGTGAAACTGAAACATTGGGGACTTTCGCCTTTTTTCTTCCATTCAAGCGGTCTTTTAGGAGACGCAGCAGTCGAAGGCTCATGATTGCAAAATCCTGCGGTTTCCTCTTATTCGTCACAATCACAATGCTATTGGATCGTGTATATGAGGAAAACGGCAAAGAGTGATAACGTCATTTTGCCGTGCTCCAGCTGTCCAATATCGCGCGATGGGGGCGTTTTAAAAATTTACAATGCATTTTTCCCTTGGTCGCGTTGTCTGAAAATATCTCACGTCAAATTAGGACTGTTGAGAATACAGACGTATATTCGTACAAGAATACTAGAGAAGTAACATGTATGTATACCAATATATACGTATATAAGCAGAGACGTTTGTTTTTCCGCAATATCGCTTCCTGAATTGCAATTCCGCCGTTTGGCAATTTCCAGGATTTGCCAAGAGCCGACGGTTGATGGATGATATTGTCATCGCAACACAAGACAAAAGTTTTGTAGAGGCTGAACAAACTCTAGCAACGGACCTAACATCATTAAACTTGTACTTCAAGAAATGGCGGTTATGTCCCAGTGAATCGAAAACCGAGGTATCCTGCTTTCACCTAAATAATCTAATGGCCAACCATCAGCTCTCGGTAAACTTCAACGGAACTCCACTACGTTTCAACCAGAATCCTACTTATCTTGGCGTTACGCTGGACAGAACACTCACATTCAAGAAACACCTCGACAAAACCGCTGCTAAACTGAGATCCCGGAATAATTTACTGCAGAAGTTGACTGGCACATCCTGGGGAGCGTCTGCCTCAACTCTTCGAGTTGCAGCTCTAGGACTGGTTTTCCCGACCGCTGAATACTGCTGTTCAACCTGGCTAAACAGCAGCCATATAACATCTGTTGACGTAGAGCTAAATACCACTATGCGAATCATAACAAGCACGCTCAAGCCTACTCCAACACAATGGCTCCCTGTTCTAGCGAATATAGCTCCGCCTAATTTACGACGCATGAAAATGCTTCAAACCGAATACGCCAAAATCGAGAGTAATGAAGAACTACATATACACCAAGATATTCCAGTCCTCCAACAATTGAGATTAAAATCTAGAAAACCAGCGATAGGAACTGCTTTAAGACTCAATGACTTCAATGTAAACACGGAATGGGTAACCGAATGGAATGCACACAAACCCACTAGAGGTATCCCTCCTCCTGACCCAACCATTGCTATGGATGGTTTTGAACTACCAAGGAAATTATGGTCTAGACTAAATAGAGTCAGAACAAGATGCGGAAGATGTGCCAGCTCACTGTTCCAGTGGGGCATGACCAACAGCCCCCGCTGCGACTGTGGAGTTGAATTTCAAACGGTGGACCACATAGTGAGTCAATGTCCGACAAGATTATATCCAGGCCCAGTGACAGAATTCCTTACTCTGACACCGGAGGCACTTCTATGGCTGGAAAATCTTGACATTCTACTTTGATTTTTCACCAATTTACCCATCATTTATTTATACTTTTTATACATTTTTCTTTCTTTATTGTGCAATGTACTGAATCCATACGAAATAATAATAACTAAGAACTTGAAATAGGTACTAGAAGGAGGGTATGTTGAATGCTCGGTTGAATAAGTCTAAATCATAGTTTTCAAACATTTCAAATTTTTTGAGGAATTTTGATCAGTAGAGGCATTTCTGCAAAAATCGAGGTGGAAAATTTCTATTTTTTTTAAATTTCCCAGATTACAGAAAATTTTCCGAAATTTTCGTAAAATTCCCCAGATTTCCAAAAATTTCCCTTTTTCCCTGTTCCGTGGACTTTTCCCCTAGATCTAGGGAAAATTCCCTAGCAATGGCAACACTGTGGTGTGGCGCAGGGCCTACGCGCGCCACCACTGACCGTAAGTGACGATGCGCACCTATCTTGGACATTACAAGATGTCTTACAGATTCTTGTAAATCTTTATTATACTCGCTGTTATGTCCTTGAAATACCATTGAATCGTCGCACGATCTTGATTGCTTGATATCCTGAACCTCAAAACTGATTTTCTTAATTAGTTGCGCTTCAGCTAGCTGACTGATTCATCCTCTAAACAGCCACCTGTCACTGGTAACGTTGAATATTAAGCAGAGCAAAGTTACTCTATAATGCACATTATATACAGTATGTTCATTAAAAAATTCAATAATGGGAGGCCGTGGACCGATGACAACCTGGCCGTTTTCGGATCTAATGGCCTGCGTCACAGCCTCCCTTTATTGAAGTTTTTAATGAACGTACCATACATAAACATTAGCCTCACTTATCAACATTAAACAAACTAATGATATAAATATCTCAGTGACTAATGGTAGTGCTTTGCTGGAACACGTACCTGGGCTAAATTCAAACCTTGCGCGCTTTCAGCGGCAGAGTTCGATAAGGGGTGTAAGTTCTCTTATTTCGCCATAATAATGCAGAAGGAGCCCAGGAGTGGTAGCTCCTCCTGGCGGCGTACAGCAGGCACACGGCACGGCCGTAAAGTCGCTGGAGCCTAACAGAGCCATCGATTATCCCAGAGATGGTAACAAAGACAAAGCACTGGAAGCAACCGTCGGCTCTTGGCAAATCCTGGAAATTGCCAAACGGCGGAATTGCAATTCAGGAAGCGATATTGCGGAAAAACAAACGTCTCTGCTTATATACGTATATATTGGTATACATACATGTTACTTCTCTAGTATTCTTGTACGAATATACGTCTGTATTCTCAACAGTCCTAATTTGACGTGAGATATTTTCAGACAACGCGACCAAGGGAAAAATGCATTGTAAATTTTTAAAACGCCCCCATCGCGCGATATTGAACAGCTGGAGCACGGCAAAATGACGTTATCACTCTTTGCCGTTTTCCTCATATACACGATCCAATAGCATTGTGATTGTGACGAATAAGAGGAAACCGCAGGATTTTGCAATCATGAGCCTTCGACTGCTGCGTCTCCTAAAAGACCGCTTGAATGGAAGAAAAAAGGCGAAAGTCCCCAATGTTTCAGTTTCACCAACCATTCGCTTCCCATTCTGACATGCAATACAGATTAATTATGATTGCAAAAATGTAGATCCAGTTTCGAGGGTAATTGGGTGCATCATCCGATGGAGTTATAAATTAAAGGAGAGGGTTTATTGTGCTAATTTTAATGTAACGCGAGCTCGAATGCGACTCTGATGCCCAATTTCACACACACACGGACAATGCGGGGAGGGCGTGCTGGTGTCGGTCGGCACCCACATTACTAGCTGTAGACACACCGGAGTTTGGAGAAGAGGGGGTAAAAAACGAATTAACGAAGATAAATATTCATGATCCTCCACGGGCATCGAGCTTTGGGAAAACCGCAGCAAACGCAACTATCCTGGTCGAGAAAAAAAAAAACAGAAACACGGACCATGTGAGCTGGCGTGAAAACGGCTGCGGATGTTTTTTCTCTCCATAGCATGGAAACCATAAATTCGATGGATATCTGGGGTGTGCAACTCCCGACGAAAAACTAACGCGCCGTGTTTTATGTTACCTATTCGAGGTGTTAGTCTGCCCTTTTTAGGTGTGTGACATTTGAATTCGCTGTCGTTGAAATTTATAGAGGGTTGTTGTACGGATTGGTATTTAAATCTTTTTGAGTTGTTCTCTACCGCTTCTAGTGCTTTATCCGTTTTGACCAACGACATCGCCAGACGGCTCACATAACTGGTGCTCTGGAGAGAATGCCGTTGTTAAATTTCAATGTCTCTTTGTCGAAAACTTGTGCTGCGTTTCTTTTGCTATCAGTCTCACGTATTGTAACCTTAGTCTTGCCCACTAATAGTACAGGAAAAATAGTGAATGAATCGGCAAAACCTCGGAATAAATATGGACGTCATGAAAATTTGATATTCTGTTCAGAATTGAGTGCTCTACAACATATCCAAAATCGCCAAAAATCGCACCCGGGGGCTTTGAGTTATTGGAGGGGGGGTGAAAAATTGCAGGTAAAAATGGAGGGGATGGAACCCGTCAATCCATTGGATGCGATTACATTATAGTTCGACGTATCATATCCCCTTGATACTATTTTGGCACAAAAAGTGTCCATCATAGTTGAAGGGGAGTAGTGGGGGGGGGGGGGGGGCAAAGCTCTGCTAGGTGGTCCATTTTGTTTTTCCTGACATGTAGAACCGATCACGACAAGTTTGGTATCTTTTCCGACTAAATTCAATCTCCTGAACTCGTATCCGATGTGTAAATTCGAATGAAAACAAGTTTGAACAAGTTAACTTTAGAAAACTTGTTTTTTCTTTGACAATTTTGACGAATTTTTGTTTTACTGTTGGAGGTGTTCATTTTTAGAAAATTTTCAGGGACCATCAAGTTGAAGTGTATTCTCCACAAAAATCATCCACTCGGTGTATAATTTTGTTTCTCGAATTTAAAAAATCGATTTGAACTTGAGCCGGCACGGCGTGTCGTCTACTACTGACCAGAACACTACAGCATGCACCTTTAAATGAAAACACCTCAAACTATTGAAGAAATATCAACTCATCTTTGAAAATTGGAGGATTTGTGCAGAACTGAATTCCCTATAACATAAACAAAATCGCCATAAATCGCAATGCAGGATTTCGAGTTATTCGAGGATGATGACAACACTTTGACAGGATTCATACTCTATGAACTGTTACCTCTCCACTTGAATAACTCAAAACCCTGCAGTGCGATCCATGGCGATTTTGTTTATGTTATAGGAAATTCAATTTTCCACAGATCCTCCAATTTTCAAAGATGAGTTGTTATTTCTTCAATAGTTTGAGGTGTTTTCATTTAAAGGTGCATGCTGTGGTGTTCTGGTCAGTAGTAGACGACGCGCCGCGCCGGCTCAAGTTCAAATCAATTTTTTAAACTCGAGAAACAAAATTGAACATCGAGTGCATGATTTTTGTGGAGAATACACTTCAATTTAATGGTCCTTGAAAATTTTCTACAAATGAACGTCTCCAACAGTAAAACAAAAATTCGTCAAAATTGTCAAAGAAAAAACAGGTTTTCTCAAGTTAACTTGTCCAAACTTGTTTTCATCCGAATTTACACATCGAATATGAGTTCAGGAGATTGAATTTAGTCGGAAAAGATACCAAACTTGTCGTGATCGGTTCGACATGGCCAGAAAAACAAAATGGACCACCTAGCAGAGCTTCGCCCCCCCCACCCAAGTAGCAATCCGACGTCGGGCCAACGTTGCGATTCGCGACCTGAGGTCGGCAGCCGACGTCCGCGCGACGTTGAGGCGACCGAGATTTGCACCCATTTGGTCAATGAAATGCGGGTCGGTACGACGTCGGTATCCGCGACGTTGTGATTGCCGACCAAAACTCGACTAAATCCGACCATCTTACATACGTGTAGCCAAAGTCGCCTGTTGTGTAGGTACCTAATCCGACTTATGCTGGTCGCATTAGGTGGACTTTATTTAACCTGTTTTGTACTAAAGAAATATAGCTCCAAACATAGGACGGTGAAGTTTCCTTATTACAACCATCAGTCAGATTTAGACCAAAACTACCTACCGCAATATAACAGACAACAGAGCATCTGAACTTTAATAATGAAATTTTGTGATTGGTTGATAGGAAAACTTGATGCGAAGATAATTTTACTGATGAACAAGTATGTTTCAAGTCGAAAACAATCATCGCCCACCAAAAATTTGTCTGTTCTCAAAATATTTAAATTTTATATTGAAACATTCCTCAATTAAAACACCGTTTTTCAAAAGAAAAGAAGACCAAAGAAGTATGTATATATACTTAATTAATCAATAGCCACCATAATTTCGTTTCTCGAGTTCAAAAATGATAAATTTAATAATTTCAAAGATTTTCATTGGCATTTCTTCAACATGGCCTCTTCTTGTTGTTTTGATATTGGAAGAAAAAATGGCCGCGCCGGCTATTTTTACCTAAACTGACTAAATCTGACTAAGTTTCATATACAAGTATGAATTACTAGACCAATTCCGACCAATTCTGACTTCTGGTGTGATTTGTTGTACCAATTCCGACCTGATCCGACCTGTAGTCGGCGTATATCCACAAGTTTCCACCAAAAATGTGCACGAATGCAGCGCGCGCCACCTAGTGTAGCGGTTGATAACGCCCATTGTTGACAGGATGCCGCGGTACAATTCAATAAAATAAATCGCATTAGCTACAAAAATATCCACCAAATCCAACTTTGGGTATACCCATTGTTGCATATTCCAACGTTGTATATACCGACGTTTGCAAACTCACCAAGATGATAATATAACTGCAGACTAATTTGGTCGCATTAGGTACAAAAATATACACCAAATCCGACGTTGGATACGCCAACGTCCAGCCGACGTTGCATATCCCAACGTTGGGTATGCCGACGTCAGCCGACGTTGGCAAGCTTACCCAAATATGACTGCGGACTGATTTGGTCGCATTAGGTATAAAAATACCCACCGTGTCCAACGTTGGGAATCCCAACGTCCACCCGACGTTGGATGCGCCAACGTTGGATATACCGACGTCGTGCCAACGTCGGTTTTAGTTGCATGGGGGACGTCGGGTTGCCAACGTAAAAGCAACGTTGTTCCAACGTCGCCTCGTGACTTCCAAATATTGGTCGTCATCCGACCAAAATTTGTACTAATTCCGACGTCGGAATTGGTAAAAATTTGGTCGGAAGTCGGGTAAATGTTACTTGGGCACTACTCCCCTTCAACAATGATGGACACTTTTTTTGCCAAAATAGTATCAATGGGATATGATACGTCGAACTATAATGTATTCGCATTCAATGGATTGACGGGTTCCATCTCCTCCATTTTTACCTGCAATTTTTTACCCTTCCCTCCCCCCCCTCCAATAACTCAAAACCCCCGGGTGCGATTTTTGGCGATTTTGGATATGTTGTAGAGCACTCAATTCTGAACGAAATATCAAATTTTCAGGACGTCCATATTTTTTCCGAGGTTGAAATCTATCTTTCTTGCACTATAACTGTTTGTTCGCCAATCAGGAACTGTTGACATTAAAATTCTGGATCCCAGGTCGTGGTATATTTAGGCCGAGCTGGTCGAAGTCTGCTGATACCTTTTAAGAAACGTGTTGCAAGCGAATTCTTGCTCAAATCTTCAGAAAGAAAATAGGAGAGGGCTGCTCGATGCAAAGAACGTCCCAAATTTGTGATTGGTGAGATCTAAGAGAGAATGGAAGAAAACGATCACTACAGTGTTCGATCCACAGCTTATAAGTGCACTGGGCCGCTATTCTTTAATCGTGTGAGAAAAGTCCCTGGGAGTTTTATACAATCCGTACTACACTTCTATAGCGAAAGTTGCCTAAAAACCACGATTTTAGGCAACATTCCCTACATCAGTGTACTGCGGAATGTATTTTACTCCCAGGGACTTTTCTCACACGATTCAAGAATAGCGGCCCTGGTATTGCTCCAAAGTCGAAGGTTTAAGCGACTTTATCGTTCTGGGAACCACTTCCCCTGGAACTCCTTTCCTCAAGAACGCCTCCCGGATAAGTGGCTTACCATGGCCACCAGAGTTCAGGAGCCAGGGGATGCCGCTTGCTAAGGGAAGAAGACAAAAGGTTTTGATTAGGTCCAAGTTTTCATGGTACAGTTGTGAGCAAATGGTAAAATTTCGGGTACCAAGGCTGGGAAGGTCAATCTGGGACTGCTAAAATACCTTCTGCCTGGTCAAAAAATGCATCAATTGCACTAGACTCAGGATCTCTGTGCCTCGAGACATACAGGACGTTTTCATAATGGTGATACAAACTTCTAGGGGAGACTCCTCATCAAAAATGGACCAGGAAAAAATATACCTTTGATGTCCTAAAATGCTCTGTTGAAAAGTTACAGGGTGTTCAAGTTGACTTTTTGAAACTGATTTTTTGACATAAGTTTTGAACCGTGCTACCGATTTTGTTCAAATTTTCAACAAAGTTAGCTGAAATAAGTCTCTATCATCTAGAATAGAAGTAACGTGTTGAAAAAAAGAAGTTCAGGGGTGTATATAATGGGGGTGTCCTCATTTTTACCCCTCTATTTTTTACACCCCTAGCTTTTTTTCCAAATTGTCCTAATTTTTGGATTCCACGTTCAATTTAGAGAAAAAAGTTACTGTTGCAAAATTTTTATTTGAGGCTTCGTTTTCGAGATATCTGGGTTTGAAACTTTGAAAAACATCTCGAAATCTCCACTTTCAAAGACCTAAAAATTAGAATAAAAAAAAGCAAAAACTCACGATTTCTCAGCAGAAATAGATTCTTAGAATTTCTAAGTTGATAAACCACTATTTTTTCTGAGAAACGAGAAGTTTTCAGGGAAAAAAATTGGGCTCATTGAAAGTGGCGATTTCGAGATGTTTTCCAAAGTTTATTATAATAATAATAATAATAATAATAAGTGTTTATTGTTTTTTTTGATACAGCATATCATAAAACAAGTTACTGCAAGAGTAGCACAAGACAAATTAAGAAAGAAAACAACATCCATTAGCTCATCAAGAATAAGTAAATAAATATAAGTAAATATATAAATCAACAGTAATAATCAAGTGTTTACATAACAAAAAAGACAAATTTAATAGTTACAGAGTATAACTCAGCACGTTACAAATCATAGATCAATTCACAATCACAATATACGTGTTATTCTTCCACAATGAAGGACCTTAGCCGCAGGGAGTTCTGGAGAAAAATGAAAATTTCTTTTGAGCTTTCAACAGATAGGTTTTGAAGAAGGTTGTGAGGGTCGGTAGGGTTCAAAAGCAAAGGTTGGCGAAAACATTTGTACATTGGACATTGAAGCAGAATATGCTCGAGATTCTCAAGTTTACGCTGGTTACAAAGACTACAGTGCACCTGACAGTTGATTTTGGTTGTGACATGATTAACAGAAATAGATAGAGTAGCCACGTTGCAGGTTCGCAATTGTATCATACACCTTTTTACATTCAAGTTCCTGGTATTGAATAAGTATTCGTTTGAGTTTTTCACCACTGGGTTTTCACTTATTATAAATTTGTAATCGGGTGCATAAGTACTGAGCAAAATCCGATTCCAGTCATCCATTTTACCCCTGTGTGAAATTTTGTCGATAATATAGTTAACATCCCTTTCAGACCATGACGTATTTAATTCAAAATCAAATTCGCTGAGTGCACCTTTTAATTGGGAGTACCAGTTGTATTGTATCATGTTATTTGGGAAGGAGTCTAAAGCTTGAAGTCTCATGAGTGCAATTTTTACAAACCGGTCGTTGCCCAATTTCGTGATTGAGAGGAAGAGGTTTAACGCTCTTTTTATTATCGCACTAGAAACCTTGCACATATTGAGCTCCGTCCTTATGATGTATCCAGGAGTTGATCTTTGCAGGTAAAGTAAATTTTTCAGCGTTTTATCTTGAACAGTTTCAACGTTTTTTAAGTACCTCAAACCCCAAATCTCTGCATTGTACAAAAAAGTCGGAAGGGTCACTGAGCTATATAGGCTTAGAATAGAGTGCATGTCGTTCATCTTTGAGCTGTTCACGAGTTTACTCAGTGTCGCTGAGCATACCCTTGCTTTGCGTTTTCGGTCTTCTAATGCCCTACAAAACAGTCCGTTATAAAAAAAGATAGTGCCCAAATAGTTGTAAGAATCGACTGTCTGAATGCGGTTGTCTTTATAGTAGTACTGATTGTCCTGCCTAATATTTTTGCCCTTTCTGAAAATAACCAGTTTTGTCTTTTCGATGTTTACGTCTAGATTGAGGTCCTCACAAAATCCCTCTAAAATCTTCAAATCTTTTTGTATTTGGATTGGTGAATCGGCCAGTATAACCAAATCGTCCGCATATAGCAATATCTTTACGTCCAACAGTCCATTCAGTGATACACCTCTAGCTCCTCTTGAAGAAAAATACTCTTCAATGTGGCCTATGTAGATCGAAAACAAAAGTGGGCTTGGGATATCCCCCTGCAAGACTCCTTTGGTTATTTTTACATACTTTAATTGACCCTGATCATTGCCCATTCGAATTGCTGCTTGTTCGTATAGTGACATAAAAATCCTTATGACTTTCGAGCTGACACCGCATGAATGAAGTCTACCCCACAATATATCGTGATCCACAGAATCGAATGCTTTGCGAAAGTCTACGAACAGAGCGAATACTTTTCGGTTCTGAAGACGAAGACTGTTATGGATTATTGTTTTCAGAACAAAGACATTATCAACGCAACCCCGATTTTTTCTGAATCCAGCTTGACCTTCTGGTAGTATTTGGCTGCTCTCAGCGTAAATAGCTAGTCTTGTATTCAAAATGCGCGTGAAAACTTTTGTAATATGGTTTATCAAAGCAATGCTACGGTAATTATCTAGGTTTTCAGGGTCGCCTTTTTTATGCAGATGCGTCATTTTTATCTGTGACCAGTCGAAAGGAGTACGTTCACGTTCCATTATTTGATTAAAGAGATCCTTCATGTAGGTCAGCCAATCGTAGTTGAGGTTTTTGTAGAATTCATTAGCAATGTTATCAAAACCCACCGCCTTTCTATTTTTACACAATGCTAAAGCCGAGTTAAGTTCTTGCAGTGTGATAGGTCCGTCAAGGAAGGGATGTCTAGCATCACAAAAAATCTTGTGGTCCTTTATCATTACTTTTTGTTGGTAAAATGTTCGATAGTAAGATTCCCACTTATCTACATTGACGTTGAGAGATGCACAATTTGTTTTTTTCAATTGCCTAATAATCTGCCAAAATGCATTAGGAGAGTTGCTACTTTTTAAACTGTTCCTTAATTTTAAGTTATATTCATGTTTACTTTTAGTCAAGATTTGTTTATAATTCTTTTTTGCTTCATGATAAGCGTTGAGGTAATCTGCTGCAAACGTGTGCTTCTTACAATCTTTAAATTTCTTTCTAACATTTCTTTTTGCAGTTCTACATTGTGAGTTAAACCAAGGGTGCTCCCTATCTCCTTTAGGAAATTGCTGGATTGTACGTGTCATTCCTAAAAAAACTGAAACTTCGTCTATAGCCTTGAGAAAATTGATCGATATTTCATCTAATGAATGGTTAAAAAAATCAAAATCGACTCTGTATGATTGAGACAAAACGCGTGTATATGATACCTGCCGATCTGCTTTCCACGCAACTACTCTTCTTTGGGTTTTAGGGGGCGGCATCTTTTTATTGTCTGCTCTATCGCGGTAGTTAAGTTTGAATTCGCAGGTGCACGGTAAGTTTAAGTTAAACCAAATCCAAAGTTTATTTAAACCAAATATCTCAAAAATGAAGCCTCTAATCAAAATTTTGCAAAAGATTTTTTTTAATTAGACGTAGAATTCAAAAATTAGAACAATTTGGAAAGATATCTAGGGAGGTAAAAAATAGGGGGGATATTATGATAACACCCCCATTATCTACGCCTCTGAATTTTTTTCTGAACACGTTGCTAGGTATTATTCGATAAAGACCTGTTCTGGTTGCCTTTGATCCAAATCTGAACAACATCAGTTGAACAGTTCAAAAGTTATGTCTAAAAATCAGTTTGAAAAAGTCAACTTGAGCACCCTGTAACTTTTCAACGGAGCATTTTAGGACAACAAAGGTATATTTTTTCCTGGTCCATTTTTGATAGGGAATCTCCCTCAGAAGTTTCTAGCACCATTTTGGAAACACCTTGTATACTTGACATTTGTTATTGATGCCTGAGGGGAAAGACCAACAGAAGGGGATGCCAAATGTGTCGTTATTTTTGTCAAATGCCTCATGTGAGAACTACCATTCTGTTTCGTCAGGTGTGGTTCGAGATCTTTTGTCAGCTTGAACGTTATCTTTAGAATTGATCTACAAATCTTTCAACCAGAGATTCC
Source organism: Anaspis maculata (assembly GCA_949128115.1). Lineage (NCBI taxonomy): Eukaryota > Metazoa > Arthropoda > Insecta > Coleoptera > Scraptiidae > Anaspis > Anaspis maculata. The sequence goes on along the minus strand of CASBRS010000019.1, from coordinate 122,785 downwards.
CGCTCTTTGCATTCCTGCTAGATATCTCTGGTCAAGTGGGATAAATCAGGGTATTTGATACTGCCCATCCTATTGATGCAGGACCTGGCAATAACGTTATCAATCCTTAGCAAGAGGTTGCAGGATGATTTGTCTCTGGCAAAACATTCCAGGTCCTGGAAAATTGCAGTTCTAAAATTAAAACTAATATTTTTCCGCGTTTTCCGCGGTCAGTTGTGTCTCACCAACCATGACTGCTTTCATCATTGCAAAAAACGCCGCAGTCAAGAAGAGAAGCTTCAGTGAAAATCTCCAGTTCAAAAACATCTTGACGGATAGGATTACATGTTTCCTTCACATTAGGTTTCCACCACTCGATGTCATTACGGATAGAAGATTTCGAAGGCATTCTTGCATCGAAGTTAGATTGTGCCTTTTCAAGTACCTAAAACATTCCTTGCTCGAAATTTTGTGTATAATAGCCGGTCATATTCCATGACAGGGCACACAGAAATCAAATGACCAATAAATTGTGGTCGCGAATTCCGAATCTTACAGGATTGAAAATGTTCCACTGAATTCAACATCTCCAAGATGATTTGTTATTCTTCCCCCGAAAAAGAAAGAGTCATGTCCTTGCTATCGAAAACAAAACCAAGTAACTGTTTGGGACTAAAAATTGCATTTCGTCATCTAGGTACATACGCAAAGAATGTTGTTTGAGCGCAAGAACTGGCACACTGGCTTAGTGGTCTTAGTCGACACAAATGAAGCCCATGATAAACCAAAAGGTAAACAAGTAAACTCATGAAGTTTCTTGTAAAAATGGAAACGAAGATATTTTCTGTGCGCGTTGTCAGTTGAAACTTCATAGTAGGCGTCTTCCAAGTTCAGAGTGAACATATGTTACAATTTGAAGAAATAATTTTTGCTATTCTACCAAATAAACTTTCTCTGCAGCTTCTTGATTTTCCTTATATGTGCTCTCTTTTTCTACAAAAGCTCTCTTAGCAGCTTTGGGTTCCTCGTCGGTAGCCTCTTTTTCCACCGAGGTCTCCTTTTCTGGATCTTGTTGACCGGCTCAGTCAATAAAATCTGAGCTTGAGTCTCAGTCTTCTTCGCTAACTATAACTACAAATATCATAAAATATTGTCAAATAAAGGGATTGAAGGGCTGATGGCCCACCCTTCACCGCTGCCTATAGAGGCATTTATTTAGATGCGAAGCACGGTGGAAGGATCAATCGTTCAATCAATCAATCAATCAATCAATCAATCAATCAGTCAAAGCTATTTCTACAATACTAAAAAAAAAGATTGAGAATTATGAGTTTCTCTGAGCTGTTTTCGTTGACGTCGTTGACATATTTTTTATCAGTGGTGTGCTGGGTGTGCTGTACACAGACGTGGCTTTTGTGTCGATACGCCCTGATGTCGGCCTATTCAGACTGCTCGCCCATTTTTTTCTTGGAGGATTACTGTGATTCGTCTTCCTGACATTTCTGCACTCCATTTTTTGTTCATCATTTGGCTTGACCGGTCCATCGGCATGTTGTCTTCTGGGACGCCGGTGCCGTCTTTTTGGGAACTCTTCATGACAGGCTACTCGTGCTTTTTCACCTATCTGGCTGTCCTGTAGACGCTTTTCACATTTATCCGAATTATGAATGTGAAATAAATTCAAAGAAACCAAATAATGATACAGAAATTCAAATTAGAGGAATTCTTTTTATGTCGCGGCGAGTTATTGGCAAATAAACCGAATTATGAGGATTATCAATTCTGAGGACCTATCTAAGGTATATTTTAATAATATGATATGAAATTCCAGAATTTCTCAAATTAACAAAGATTAACAGTACCGTAACACTCATCTCTCTCTGGTCTCCGACGCAGGAGTACCAACACATAACATTCACGCCAGTGCAGTGGCGAAGCATACATCTTTTGACTCAAATAAATTAAACAACAAAAAAAAAAGCATAAACACTTACGGTAGCGGTACGGTAGGTAGTTCAGGAAGAGCGTCGCCAAACGGAGCTCCGTACGCCGGCCGACGATCCGCTCGTGCCGAAAGCGATGGCACCTTCCTCAAACGGTGTAGAATAGTAGGTGGTACAATTTAGCGAAGAGGTAAATCCGTAAATAAAGCCTGAAATAGAGAGAACCTCAGAATTGAGCGCGATAAATTGCCAGTGAGCGGCTTACCCCAGAGTTTTACGGGCTATTCACTTGATTTCCATGTGTTTAGAATATTTTTGATGGTACTGGGAAACTTCTGATCTCTTCGGAGTAGTTCCAGGTGTTTGGCTTTGAATTTTCTTCTTTGAAAATTTGACAACTTTTTGAACTTGAGATTTTGTTCCTTTTCAAACACACACCAAAAAACCAGTTACCTAAGTTCACGATAAGGCCCCGCGCAAAATGGTCTTTTAAACTGCAGATACATCACTCTCGCCATCCCACTGATCGCTTTTCGACGTTGTTTTCATAATAAATTAAAATTAGCGTAACATTCCTTCCCGATTTCTAAGAAATTTCTTTAAATTTCCCCTTGGGGAAATTTAAAGAGCAGACCACTAGAGAGACAGAATAGGAGAACACGTGTGACGTCAAGAAAGTAAAAATCAATGATCTTTATGGACAATTTGATCGAGGAAAGGACAACTTTATGAAGAAAAAAAAAAGAAAAATCTCAGATTGAGATCAAAACTAATCTCTTCCTTCTCTCTTCCTTTTTAAAACTTCAAAAACAGGAAGATGATCAGAATCGCCAAAGACTTACTGGTAGGTACGACTCATAGTTTGATTTACCATCTTTCCGCAGCGTAGCTCAGAAAAAGGAGCTTAGGATTTGGATATCAGGTAGGAACTTGAGCTTGAGAGTCATTTTCCTCATCGTCATTAGAGCGGTTGGTACGATCTAGCTTCAAATCCTTGGCGTGGTACACTCCAATTGAACGATTCTGCGGACTCTCAAGACGATAAGTCCATGGGAACAGCTTTTCAGCAATTCGCATCGGTCCTACGAATTTTGGTGCAAGTTTCGTCGAAAAATATCGACCCGCGTCAGACAAAGGGAAACTTTATGCCAAACTTTTTCTCCAAGGTTGTACTGGGCATCTCGCTTCCTCAGGTCATATCGTTGCTTGCCTCGTTTGAAGGCCTTCTTCAGGTATTGATGGATCTTCTCGTAAATACGACGGAGCTGTTCAGATTGGGGGACTTCTGGCTCTAGTTTAGTACAGCTAGCATCGAAATCTAAACCATGTAAGCACATATGTCGGCCAAAATTGATGTAATAGGGTGTCATTTGGATGCTATCATGCTTGGCGGTTCTCATTGCACACGCCACTTGGTGTAAGTGGTTCTCCCAATCACGGTGGTTCCCTCGAATATAAGAAGACAGCATTACTTTTAGCGTACGATGAGCTCGCTCAGCCGCATTTGCCTGAGGATGGTGCTTCGCAGTTCCGGTGAACCGATGACTTATGAAAGGCTTGCCGTTGTCCAAGACAACCCTGCGAGGCACTCCAAAATCTAAGAAAACCTGAGTCTCATTTCACATGTGGTCTGGCTATTCGCTGATTCCATGGGAAAAACAGAGCATAACGGCTGAAATAGTCCCTCACTGACAAAATATAGAGATTTCCCGAATTCGATTCAGGAAGTGGTCCTACAACATCGACAGAAATTAATTCCCCAAGGACACGTAATTTCTAGACGGCTACACATAAGTCCCACAGGCGCCTTTTGTTCAGGTTTCTGCGCATGGCATACCTCACATGATGTCACAAAACGAGAAACGTCCAGCCTCATCTTTGGCCAGTAATATCGCTGCGCAATCCGATGGAACGTCTTCTGTACGCCCGAGTGACCAGCAGTGGGTGGCTCGTGATTTTTTAGAAATGACGAGCTGACGGTAGTTCTTTGGTACTACTATTGTAGACAAAAAAAGCTGAACGACAGATGAAAGATTTTTCAAATTTTTGACCTGTGAATCGGCTTTACTGTCATCAAGAATATGCCACCCATAACCAATAATGCTTTGTCATTTTCTGTGTCAAACGTGACAGAATGGTCAATGTATCTGTTAGTGTGTAAATTATGCCTCTTGTGGAGAGTGGTATCGCGTACAAGACGGTCGCAGACCGTCTCGGTATCAGGAAAGGGACGGTCTAAAACGTTATGTGCAGGTGGCGGGAAATTCAACGCTGATACGGCAACCAGGCTCAATTTTCCTACAAGCGAAAGGCAACAATATGTACTCGTAGCATATTACATGGAATCAACACGAAGCCATCATGTTGCGGTTCGTGTTGATACAGTGGGTAGAAATTTCGGTGGAAATTATGAATTTTCATCTTCATCTTCTTCTATACTCCTGGTCCATAGGAACAAAGAAATCAAAGACAACTGACATTGTCTTGTGACTCAAAAAAATCACTGGCATTTTGTCACGAGCTCGTCAAAAATGATAACCCTAAATGAAAGGCTTTTCACAAAATTTTAAAATGTCACTCATTTGTCGTTCACTTTTTTCTGTCTACAATAGTACCTTCAACTGACTTCGGCAACCTTCGTCCAGCCCATCCAGCTTGACAGCTTTGTAGCGCGTGTCGCCGCCTACTCGCCAGAGAGGATACTTCTCAAGTGCTCAGGGTACTCCGTGGTTCGCCGGCGCATACCATCGTACCAAGGATCCTGTATGTCGTCGAAAGTCCACAGCCACTGTCTCCACTTGGAGCTTGGAAACTGCTCGGTTGAGTGCGTCTGGGACGACATGGTCTCTGCCCTTTCGATGGGGGACGGTGAATTCAAATTGTTGTAGGCGGACGCTCCAGCAGGCGAGTTGACCATCCGGGTCCTTTATAGCAATTGAAGCCATTTTAACGCGAAGTAGTCCATCACAACCGAGAAATGAAATCCCTCCAGGTAAGGTCTCAGCCTCTCGATCGACCAGACGACCGCCAGGCGTTCCTTCTCCGTGATGCAGCAGTTTTTCTCGTTCTTGTTAAGCGATCGAGAGAGGTAGCAAGACTGCACCCAGTCCATAATCGCTGGCGTCCGTTTGGACCGTAAAGGGCTTCGCGAAGTCGGAGTCGGAGCACGTCATGATTGGCGTAGTGATGAGGCATTCCTGCAGTGTTTTGAACGCTCTGTCGCATTTACCGTCCCAGTCGAAAGTAATGCCCTTCTTCATAAAGCGCGTCAGCGGTGCAACTACAGTGGAAAACCGCGGGACGAAGCGCCTATACCAACCGGCCATCCCCAGTATCCGGCGACCTTCACGGACTCGGTGGGTATTGGGATCTCGAGGATTGCCTTTACTTTCTCAGGATCGACCCGAAGTCCGCGTCCGTCGACGATGTACCCGAGGTACTTGAGTTCTGACCGGCAGATCCGACACCAACTTCTCCAGGCCAACCCCCGAGTCCCGCCTTCGCCAACCGTGAGAAAACCTCCTTCAGGATCTCCAGATGCTTATCGAACTCCTCGGTGACGATGTAGTGCAGTAAAGATAGGTTTTGGGGTTGAAAAAAATTAATTCATAAAATTTTAAAGCTGTTATCGATTCAGAATCTCATCCTTTACCATGTACTTAAAATCCCCGAAAACCCCATTTGAGCATTTTTCTTGCGGCGCTGTCAAAGTATATCATGTCTGCTGTAACAAGTCCGAAAATTGTATCCTCACTTTTGTCACATTAGAGCTATATTGTTAGTTCAGAGCTGTTGGTATATACTCCAGGGCATGACCAGAACGTCATCTGAACCGCTGAAATCCTATTTCCCGCAAAAGAAAACACGTAACTCGCTTTAATCTGCAGAATCTGCTAAAGTGTAGTTCGGGGATTAGTGACCAAATTCAATAAAATCTGTTCTTTTTGTGATAAAGGCATGAAATTTGGTGTGAGTGGTCTTCATGGTTCCCTTTTCAAATGTAGACATGGCGTTTCGCCATACTTTGGTTAGGGGGGCTTAGGGACCCCCTTGAAAATTGAAGTTGCAGAAACTCATGCAAACCACCATTAAAAAAATTGTGACGCATCTCAAAAAGAAATCATTCAACTTCACGTTAAATCTCAACAAGAGACACACCAGTTGTCACCATGTACCAACTGTTCTTCATATTGGAAAAAAAAATCTTTGGAATGTCAAAAAAAAATAGAGTTTTTATAATTTTTTTATGTAATAGAGGAATAAATTCATCTTCCGCATATCATTACCCACTAATTCGTATCTGCCGAAGCCATTGATGAAGTCCATTTCGTCATATTGACACCTAGAAGCAACAATTCCAGATGAAAGCAGTCAATTCAAGTGCTCAGTTCAGCAGCGTTTTTTTCAATGTTACCAATTGATATAAATGACAATTTGTTATTGGGTGGATAGCTTCAACTGTTTTATAATTCTATTGAGTATAACTAGATGAGGAGTGATGCGCCAAAGCCCCGAAAAAAAAAATTTCAACCGCCACCTATCACTGTTAGAATTGCACCAAACTTCATGCTACGTTGGCGAAACAACAGCAAATACAGACTAAAGAGTATAGACAAACGTCAATACGATCTGCAGTTGTCAAATAGAAGGCACGAAGAATGAGGATTGAGGCGTGGAATACTTCAAAGCACTCAGTTCGAGTAAATACACGGTATAGAAATATTTTCAACATACCCTAGGGGCACAAATTTGATGATAGTGAGCGACACGAAAAATTTTTGCTTTTGCGCTTGGTTCCGCGTGTAGTCATATAAAATTAGGTTACAGAGCAGTTCCAGCTATCCATCCATTTACAAATTGTCGATCATATTGATTGGGAACAAATAAAAAACGCTGTTGAACTTCACACTTGAATTGACTCATTTCTTCGGGAGCTGTCATCCCTAGAATGACAATATCAAAAAACAGACTTCATGAATAGCTTTGGCAAATACAAATTAGTGAATAATGATACACAGCAGATCAACTCACCGTTTCTTAGATTAAAAATCATTAAAAACTGTGTGTTTTTTTTTGACACTCCGAAGAAATTTTTTTTCAACACGAAGAACAATGCGTACATGGCGACAACTGTTGTGTCTCTTGTCAAGGTTTGGTGTAGAGTCAAATGATCACTTTTTGAAATGTGTGACGATATTTACCGGTGGTTTGTGAGAGTTCCCGGGACTTCAAATTTTCAAGGGGGTCCTTAGGCCCCCCCTTACCCAAAATATGGCGAGGCGTCATGTTTACATTTGGAAAAAAGACCATGAAGACCACTCATACCAAATTTCATGTCTCTATCACAAATCAAACAGATTGTAATAAACTTGGTTACTAACCCTCGGATTATACTTAATCAACAATGTTAATTGGAAATTAAAGCGACTTCCGTGTTATTTTTTGTCGCGAAATACGAGTTAGAGGTTCAAGCGAAGGTCTGGTCATGCCCTGCAGTATATATCAACAGTTCTAAGCCAACAATGTAGCTCTAGTGTGACGAAAACCAGAATACCATTTTCGGACTAGTTGCAGCAAACATGATATACTTTGACAGTGCCGCAAGAAAAATGCTCAACTGGGATTTTCGGGGATTTTGAGTATGTGGTAGAGAATGAAATTCTGAATCGATATCTGCTATAAAATTTCATGAATTAATTTTTTCAAGGTTTGGGGTCTTTTTTGACTATCTTTACTGCACTAATGATAATATCGTCAAGGTAAACGAAAACGAAAGGTTCTAGTTCTGCGCCTAGAACCCAATCTATGAGCCGCTGCCAAGCGACTGGAGCACCATGAAGGCCGAAGGGGAGACGGAGAAATTAGAAATGTCCACGCGCAGGTACCGTGAAGGCTGTAAATTGGTGGCGATTCATGCTCTACCGGAATCTGCCAGTAGGCGGTCTTTATATCCAATGACGATAGGTATTTGGCCTTGCCTAGCCAATCCAATATACTGGAAATGTGAGGTAGTGGGTAGGCGTCCCGCTCCGTAACGGCATTCACTCTCCTATGACAGTCCACACAGAACCGGTATGAGTTGTCGGGCTTCTTCACCATTGGGATCGGAGACGCCCATGGTTACGCAGATGCTTCCACTCCCATCTGGTGCATCTGATCCAGTTCTTGATGAACATTATTGTTATAGTAGTGCAGGGGAGAGGGGATAATAGCGCTGCTTGATGGGTTCAGCGTTGTCCTTGACTCGAATCTTATGCTCGACAAGACTGGTGCATCCCAGCGTCGAAGTCTGGCGGTAAAACACCTCATCAAGCAGGGCCTTCAATCTGCTCTGATGGTCTTCGTCAGCGTAGTTTGGGAAGAGACACTGTCAATATCTGGAACCTGGGGCGCAATCTCGAGGCGACTTCTGGACAAATCGATGACAGCTCTCATTCGCCGGAGGAAATCGGCTCCTAGTATTAATTTGCGTAACATCATGTAAGTTGCACGGCAATTATCAGAACAGCACTTCGACAATTTCATTCCTGCTCCCACACCTCCATGGAACCTTTTCCCGGTGAAAATTTCACGAATCCCAGGTGGAGCAAGCAATAAAATTTTCAGCAAAGAACAACGCAGGTAATCTTATTACAATGAGGTTTCGCAGAGCGCGCGCGGAAGTCGTCGTCCAAGAATGGCAGGAAACTCAAGTAGAAAGGAAAAAAAAATGGCTTGCGCGATCTCGTGGTCCCCTGGAAGTTTTCACATGACGTTCACCACGTGGTGCTCCTGCGAGTTCTCGCGGGCTCCTTCGCTCCCTTTTAACCCACCACCACCACCACCACCACCGCCGCTGCTGCCGCTTGAAATATTTAAGGCGCCATTAAAACGAATTGCCTAGCGGATGATAGGCGCGGAAAATCGACGGAGACACATATCCGAGGGGGGCATAAGCGCCAGAAGTTGGTAATATGATTTAGATGTAAGGTGTACCGGATGTTGCTCGGAATCGTGACCAGAAGTTTTGACTGCATAATATACTTATATAAAATTCGGCGCGGAGCGGGCGCTTTTTGGCATGGACCGGATTATCAGGCAAGCGAATTTCAAGTTTAGATTCGTGGGATTGATTGCGTTGTTTCTCGTGCGGTGCCTAAACAAACTCGAATGGAAATGAACGAGAGTGGCGGAAAAGCAGAATATAATCCCAAATTTTAATAAAGCTCCCGCGAGGATGAGAGGGAAAAGGGCGTCCAAGAGCGACGCCCGAGACGCTCGATCATCCGTCGCCCGGCTATAGATATTAGTGAGATAGCGGAGGCGCGAGGCTGCAGGTTATGAAGTGTGACTCTGCACAGCTGGCTGTGACGGCGACCAGGCCCGATCCCGAATATTGAAGGGGATTATTCAGGAATGGGGAAGCTGTCGTCGGGGTGGACACGTCTCATATTTCAGAAATAAGTAACAGAGCGAAACTTTCCAGTTTCCACGTGACGCCGGGAACCCCCGCTACAAGAAGGGGCTGCGAAATCTATACACCTAATATATTTTATATTATACATCTCTTGTGCACCATGTCAACTTGCAAAAACGTCTCGTCGAAACGCATTTTTATCAATTTCTCCCCGTCGTCGTTTTCAAATATCTTGGGGCCCCATCCGAAAGCAGGTATATAGATAGGTTCCTGCACAAACAAGTCGACGAAATTCCGATTTATTGTTTGTCCACCTACTCTTTATTCCCCTTTTTGAATCGAAAACCATCCACTTTGGATTCCTTTGAGCGCGAGCGTCCGGACCCCATTGCCCCCCGATATTTCAACCAGAGTGCGTCACATTTGACCCTTCGGACAGTCCCTTCAGGACGCACCGAACAGTTCGACTAATTCCCAGGTCCTCCGTCGGGGACACGATGAGGATTCTTGGCTTTTTGCGACGTCCTAGAACTCCGGTGGTGGTCGTCCAGTAATGAAGCATCATCAGTCGTTAGTCGCCAGAAATTCGATTACCATACATTACGCTCCAATCAATTTTGGAGGAGCGAGTTCCTATATGGCGAGGGGAACGGTATATGAACTTTCCAGGATTATGAAGTTCCAGGCACATGCGAGTCTGGGAAATATATTGCACACGGGAGTAGTAGGTGGAGAGGACGAACGCGCTGGGAGCTCTAGCTGTAGAAAAGAAAGGAGCCCGACGACGTCTATTCTGCGATTCAAAACATTTAATATTAAAGGCCACGAGAGGATATCCGGCGAGGGAATAAGAAGGTCGACCGGGTGTGTGTGAGATCATTTTAAATATAATATTAGCGAATTTAGGATTTCGCACGGTTGCGAATTGGAGAGTTTCAAAGCGAGCGAGGAAGTTTGGAAAATACAATATTTGAACGTTTGTATTGTCTCTGATGAGTCCTAACGTAGTTTTTCCAAATAAAACAACAATGAAAAGATCTGGAGTGACATTGATGAAATTGAATCCAAGTGTAGAATATAAAAATATAAGAGACGTGAAAGTAGAATATTTGGAGATTATTGCCACCGCGAAGACAAGACGCCGATATCAAGAAAGAGAATCATACCGTGGAATAAAAATCTCAGCCTGGTGCATCTCATATTCTATGGAGCTTCTTGATGTGGCCTTGATCATGATATTAGTATCCCAAGAGCATGAAGGTCGAATGTCTTCTGCTTCTCTAGCTCGTTCTTGAAGAGATTGTTTTGGTGCTGAAGTAGAGGGTAATGGCGAAGTCGGAGTGTTGGATGTTGTTGGACTTGAAGGCTGGATAGCTAATGCTTTTCATCTTCTGCTGTCACTGGTTGTCGAGGTTCAACAACAATGTCCGTCAAAGGAGAGGGCAAAAATCACCTTCGGTGAACACGCCGTTGTTCACAGACCAGATACCTGTATTTTCAAAACCTTTAATCGCAGTCCGCATAATTGCAGCCTCAGTGAAGGCAGAACCAAACAGAGATGCAGTTTGCCACAAATTGATGAATTTCCCCGGATTTGTTCTCAACCACTTCCTTGTTTCGGCTTCGTAGAGTAGACACTAATTGGTTTTATTAGAGAAACATTAAGTGGCTGAAGACGATGGGAAGCATGGGGCGGTGGGCATGACAAAATAATTCCATTCTCCCGTGCCAAATCAATTATTCAACCAATGTAATCGGTGTGAAAACCAAACGACGGACGGCCGGTCAAAATTTGTGAAAACCCGACGTCGGATTTTGGCGGGGTATTTTTCTTTAAATTTTCGCAAACAAACCGCAGTGCCAGTTGACGATTTAAATTACCAAAATTTCTGCTGAATTTGAGAGGATTTTTCGAAAATTCATAATTCATTCCAATTTTTTCCAGGGAATCGTCATTTTCAATAATTCGTTCAAGATTTCTCGTTACATTTTTGCGGCGAAAATTCGGCTTTTCGGGCAGAATTTCGAGAAATTTGGTGTGAAATGCCGACCGGGGGGTTTCGGGGACCCACCGTCGTCTGGTGCGGGCCATTCGGCGTGGCTTTTCTTGAAATTTTGCCGAAAAATGTTGAAAAATCGAAGCACGGGCCGCCCCATCTGACAGGAGTGACAGGAACGTCAATTGACGACGCCCTCGATTTTGAAAAGCAACACACGCAACACCTCGGCAATTGAACAGTGTTTTTGGTATAACAGTGACCCTGTCAGGGTACGAAATGTGACCGTGGTGGTCCAGTAGACCCTTGGCTGTTTGCCAGATGTTTGCCAGGCAACTCAAACACAAGGTTTCCGTCAAATTAAACGAGATATGGATCAAAATTTCCAGGCCGGCTCTGGTATTCGAGGAGAAATTTGATCAACACAGGGGAACTAAGGAAGCGAAATGGATATAAGAGATACTCACGATAAATTTACTCTAGGGTCAGATTTTAGCAGTTCACATTTGCAAAAATGTGACTCTTTCGTTCTTCAAAAGCAAATTCCTTGGCGAGTGCACATCTTTTTTGACGCGAGTTGTTTGATGGGAATTCCAGGATGATCTGCCGCAGGCTTTCGGCCGTACCACCACAAACAGTTTACTTTTCCGTCTGCATACTTTTTCAGCGCTCCGATTGCCTATTTTTACTAATTTTGGATGGAAATACGGCGTCATTTCTGTCGGTTCGATGTAAACAATGCAAATGCTAAATGTATGTGGCGTCTGGCGTTGGCCGCGTTGGCCGCGTTGGCGTGAAGTTGCCGCCAAGTGGAATGGTTATGAATCGGCAGCCAACTTCATGTTTGGTTGGAAATAAAAGATTCGGAAAAATCACAAGTTTCACCATAATATAGAGGAAATTACAATCAAGCTTCGGTTTTCTTTTGTCTTCACCTATAATCAGATCTGTTGAAAATTCGTTTGAGTAATGGCTCAGACACGATTTGTTTATAATCGACCTTTCTCGTGCAAGCCAGAAAACTTTCATAGTATTTACATTCACATACAACTGAAATGGAGAAAATGTACCTTGCATTTTCATTAATGTAATGTGTGGTGATAATATCCACTAGGTAGCCTGGAGTCGTTAAGTCCAGATGTCCCTCAACTTCGTAAAAGCTTTTGATGGCCCGACCAATACAGGTGCCATCCAGCAGCTGCGATAAGTTCAATGTTGCCGGATTATTTTCCGACGAGGTGGCAGAAGCTGTGAGTGAGGATACTCCACTCGACACTGAGGCTACTGATGGAGTGTTTATCGTCTCAGTCGAACATTCAGAAGTGTTCGTTGACACGAAAAACACCGGCTGTAGGTTTTGTACAGCTCCACCAGAAGTCCAGGGACTCCTACAATAATTCAAATAATAACAAAATGAGACATTATTTTAGACCACTACTATGGTGAAATCCGCCAAAGCAGGTCGAACGGTGTAAAAGTAAAAAGACATGATGGTGAAAGAAAAAATTATGATTGTATTCCAACTTCGAAGAGCTGTACAGGGAATTTCAAATTCCCATTTCATTTATAAACTCATGAATTTAGCCAATATAAATTGCGCACAAAATGAAGTGACAATTTTATTTTGGGAGGTTTTTTCAGACATTCATAGCTTTTTGAAAAATGATCGGAATCTGAAACAGCTTGCACTATTTTGAAGATACATTGCTCTATTTTTGTAAACCATACATATCCAGGTCATCCAAAGCAAAGAAATGTCTCATACAGGGTGATGATACCAAGGGGCGTGCAAAGTCCTGCTCTTTTTATCCTGGCACAGGAAATTTTTACGTCATCCTGTATGTACCATTGTGACCGTATCTTGTAGCCTGTAGTATCTATAACTCAGAACCGTTTAGTTTTTCACTCTACGTTATGTATTGACGGAAATATGATTTTTCTTGTAAAAAATGCCAATTTGCAATCTTTTCAACAGCAACAATTGCGTCACATGAAACTGTCACCAACAAAGAGCTAACAATAAAAAGTCGTATCTCTGTATCTAGGCAATGGATTTTTGGCAATTGTTGGCAATCGGATTAAAGCTCAAGAAGATTGAAGCACAGAACAGAAATTTAGATTTTGGCCTGTTCCATTAAAAAATCACTGCACCAAAGTTGACTACGGACCCGGAGATATTTCAAGTGCCCTGGAATAATCCTGTGACGGCAAGTTCATCGGGTTGACAGGTGAACATGGACATGCAGCATGCGACTCGGACGGTTGACCAATGGAGGTACTTACGTAATGCAGAGTATAAAGACAACCTGTTAGAGTTACAGATACTACAAGCTACAAGATACAGTCAATCCAAGTACCTGTACCGAGTGATAGAACCATCCCTGCCTGCGCACAAGAAAAAAACGCCGACTTTTCTCATCGCCCTGTATGTTTTATTTCTTTGCTATTATTGACATTGAAATTTGTGGTTCCTGGAGAGAAAACAAATCATCTTATCTTAAGATGATTATTGTTGAATTAGGGAAACTTTTTCGTACCATTAATACTCCTCGATGAAATAATTGGTACTTTTATACAAGAAAAATCATATCTCCCCAAGTATACAACGTAGAGTGAAAAACTAAACAGTTAATAGTTACAGGTACTACAGGCTACAAGACGAAGTCACATTCGTATATACAGGATGCCGTGAAAATTTCCGGTGCCAAGATGAAAAGAGCAGAAAGTTGCACGCCTTTTTGTATCACCCTGTATGAGACATACCTTTACTATGAATGGCTTGGATATGTAGGGTTCACTAAATAGAAGAATGTATTCTCACAACAGTGAAAGCTGCTTCAGATTCCGATCATTTTTCAAAAAGTTATGGACATTTGAAAAAACCTCCAAAAATAAAATTGTCACTTCATTTTGTGAGCAGTTTAGCTGCGCGAGTTGAAACTCAGTTTCAAACCTATTATTCAATCATCAAAGCTTTTCTCAAAACTGTCCAGTGCCGTAAATATTTGTAGGGTTGGCCAATTTTTTCCCACATATTTTTCACGCCACTGGATGTTGCTCTTACCTAAATGATTTATTTATTTTCCGTGTCCGGAGTCACCAGGTACGTACCACTAGTGTAAAACCTGGGGCTGGTTCTTCTCTCAACTCGATAAGAGGTTCAGGATTTTTCAATTTCCAAAGTTCATTACGGCGTGTTTTAGCAGTAGTGTTAATTGCTTGTGTACTGCACGTAAAGCTTTTCCGTAACCTAAGCCTGGTTGTCTGCAATGGATGGTCGAACATTGGATGACGAGAGTCTGTTTCCTGTTTTCTTTTCTCCACCTCAGCAGCCACTTGTCTCCGGATTTGGGGAGGAGCGATTCCTACGAGTGCGTATAACATCTCAACAGGTGTGGGCTTAAGACACCCAGAAATTATACGACTGGTCTCGTTGACAGCGACATCGACTTGCTTTGTGTGACTGGAATTGTACCAGACAGGTGCTGCAAATTCTGCCGCTGATATGCACAGCGCGAGTGCTGAGGTACGGAGCACATGAGGTTGTGCACCCCATGAAGTGCAGACCAATTCACTTTTGTGTCATGGCAATGTTCTTTGAAGGATAACATTCTGTCAAGTTTAACTCCGAGGTATTTAGGTAAATCGCAATGTTTCAGCTTTTCCCCTTTCTAAGTAATGTTGAGCTTTCTTCTCGCCTGGTTATTCTTGAGATGGAAAGCGCACACTTCAGTCTTATTTGGGTTAGGCTTCAAGGAATGATTGTCATAGTATACAGACATTTCTTCCAAAGAACTCTCAAGTTTTTGTTCAACCTCTTCAAATGTTTTTCCCTGAGCAGTTATGGCAAGATCATCTGCATAAATGAATCGTTTGGTTCCAGTAGGTGCTGGTTGATCATTCGTATATATATTAAAGAGTAACGGAGCCAACACACTTCCTTGCGCTAATCCATTTTTTTGGTTTCTCCATCGACTGTTCTTATTCTGGAGAGTTACGAAAAAGCGTCTATTTTGAAGTATACATTCCACAAATCTCATAAATCCATAATCTTTGGTAACTTCATATACTTTTATCTTCAGTTTTTGATGGTTTATTGTGTCGTAAGCAGCTGTCAAGTCTATGAAGCCGACTCCTGTAACTTGTTTACGTTCATAACCGTCCTCGATGTGTTGTGTCAAGTTTAAAATTTGCCCGCTGCAAGACTTCCCGGGTCTGAAACCAGCCTGTTCCGGAATAAGTAACTCATCAACTTCTTCTGAGATTCTGTTCAAAACTAAGCGTTCGAGAACTTTATATAATTGACATAAAAGCGATATTGGTCGAAAGTTTTTAGGCTCTGTGGGCTTTTTTCCTGGCTTCAATAGTGCAACTACTCAGGCCTTACGCCATATACATGGAATTTGCATTTTGGTAATACAGTTGTTCAGCAGTTTCAGAATCCAATCTAGTGTCTTCTTTCCAAAATGATTGATTTGTTCGGCTCTAAGATCATCCAGGCCTGCAGCTTTGTTGTTCTTCTGGTGGATAACAGTTTTCAATTCTTCCAAAGAAAAAGGGGTGCCTAATGAGTTTTTCTTGTTCATGATATTTCGCTTTCGCTGAATTTTCACCTTCACTGGTTTGTGTGCTGTTTTTCCGTTTAGTAATAATTGATGCGCGATTTGATTCGGTGTTACTTGAGGTATTTCTGGAGGATGAGTTGTTGGATCATTACCTAAATGATGACATTTTTAGATTGTGCATTGACTTTAAGAGAAAACATTACTTCTGCAAAACGTTGATGTAAGGCTTCCTTTTCGGGATTCTTGAGTAGAAATTTATAAAAACATCTGGAAAACCTCAAATTTTAAGGTTTCGAGGATCAAAATTATCCGAAATTCAAGATAGTTCAAGATTTCTGCATATTACAGTACATACTGCTTTTTTCTTCTTAGCTTTGCGCGTCAAATGCCCCTGGAACCATCTTCAAGTCATCTGGGACTACTACTACTATTAAATATTCTCCCGTTTCATCGTAAAATTCCTCTTATCAACTACCTAGTTGCGTTGAGAACCATAAATCTTACCCCAGAGTCCTCCTCTTGGCTGCTGTGTGGAATAGTGTCGCTTTAGGCGTCTCCAGCACTCCGCCTTCGGACCATCTAATTTTTTGCGTTGCAGTCACTGCGATTTCATACTTGTCGAGTTTGCAGACCATTGACTGGAAAGCTTCTGGTTGAAGATACTTACTTCTAGTGTTCCATGATTCAAATACCATGGCTCGTATTTTTTCCGCAGCTTTGGTTATTAGCTTGTAAGTTGGACGGGAACCGGAACCGGTAGGTAGTCCATAGCCCGACCTTGATGGGAACCTCGCTTCTTCAGGCCTGACCCCCTTCTTACTGCGAGGTTGGCTACTCAATCTCCCTCAGTGTTGCTTATCAGGTTACCAGGTTCGCTGCGTGGAGGCAGAGGATAGAATAAAACATAAGAAACTTTGCCACACTATCTGGAAGTGGTGTCGTTTATTGCAAATGCACTGCTGGATTTCGATACTAAACACACGTCAAAAATCATAGATAGGACCTTTACTACGGTTTTCACCGTTCAGTTAGACTAGAATAACTCGCTTACGACATAAAAGTTGACGTTTGTTCTCTTTCAATTATAGGTATTCATTACCTAAGTCGTTATGAATTATGATTATGCAAAAGTAAAGAGCACTGCGTCTGCAATTGGGCCTTGGGGCACCCATTCTAAAAGTTTCTAACATTTTAGAATAAAGAACAGAGCGCAAATTTCTTCTGAATGTAGGACCAAATTTTATACCTATACCATTCCGAACACCAGCTTGTTATTTGCACCCCGTTATGTTTGTGTTCTAAATTAAAGTTCACTGGATTTCCAGCCTTGATGGCGGCGAGGTGCAATTGACCCCGAAACTATTTTCCGCCGGAATACTCTCTTACCCCAATTACACAGCGAAACTTCTTAATCCACCAGACATTTAAAATTAATCGGCGCGAGCGCCACCCTGCAACCCGGGGCAGCGCCGCCACCGACACCACCGTCGTCGACATTTTCGGGGGAATATTTTAAACAGTGGATTGGTGCGACATTACGAAAAAAAAGACGCGCCAGAGATTGCTGCACTCTTCGGAATTGCGCATGTTGATTAGAAATTTTAATGGTGAAACTTTATATTCAATTGTGCAAGTTTGTACAAGTGCAAGAGCGCTGAAAACGAACGCCATAGCCACCTACCGACCTACCACAGTTCCACCACCGCACCGCCACCATATCCACCACCCCTTTTGCGGCTTTTAGCACCCTCGCTCAACCACTGTTTCCATTCATACGAGACCGTGGAATATATTTCAAACGTCTTGACCACGAAGGGTAAGAGCTGTGGGTAGGAGAGAGTGGTCTGGACAGGGAGCTGGTGCCTCAAAACTTACGTCATAAGGTACATGATTTCAACCCTGTAGGTCTGATAAGCATTGATAAGATTGTTAAAAATTTCTTTGTCTTACGTGTCAGACCGGAAGATTCTGTGCCGGGGGCTTAAGGCTGGTATAGGCTTGTCAATTTTTGGAAAGCTGACAAAATTCACGTCATAAGGTACATGAATAAAACCAACGTGCTTTTGTGTGGGAATATCTGCTTAATCAAAAATCGGGTCATAAGACAAATTTTTTGGGACCTCTCGGTCCATAAAACAAGTTTGAAATTTTCAAAAACGGCCAAAATTTACCTCCTCTTGGAGACTTTTCCTTTGACATAATGTAAGAGTGAAAAACGATTCTTACATGATTTTATACATGGGTTTCGAAGCTGTCCACAAAAAGTTTTGGTACATCGCTTACAGGTTGCAACATCGAAAAATTTCTCTCAAATCGTACACCTTGTATTTTAACATGGAAATCAATTCTGTCCGAGATTCCGTGTTTCATCCTGATCACAAATATATATCACACTGATGCCCGATTGTACAAAAAAAAATTTGATACCGAACTTGGTAGTTCCGCATCAAATTTTGGTGCGGTATTAAATCGTAATCGCATTGCAGGAAGCAAAATTAGATCCAAGATCAACTAACCCCGGACCAAGTGTGAACGAGCCACAAAAAGCATCGAGGCGATCGTCATATTGACTTCATGCGGCTGGCACTTGAAAATAAAGCCGTCGTAGCATGGTGATGAAGGGTTTGATTTCCGATGCCAAGGATCCAGGTTCGAACCTCATCAGCAAGCCAATTTTTTTTTTGCTTTAACGTGAAATATAAGGGCTACACTTCTCAAGTTTATTGTTCTGATATGAAAAATTGAAAATCTGACATTATTCTTGAATTCAAAGGTAAAATGGTTGAAAAAAAAATTGGCCCCGACGGGATTCGATCACGGTACCACCCGCTTGCGAAGGCGATAACGATAACGATAAAATGGTTCTTTATTGGTCATTAATTGGATGGCAATTGCCGTACATTTGAACTGATTTAAATACTTCCTGGCCTGCTGGCCTCACGTAACAGCGATGACTCATCCCTGGAGGGTGGCAGATGATTTTCTTGATCGCTTTCGTTATTGTACTTCGGTGTGTTCGATTGTCAGGGAAAATTGGACAAAACCCTGCGCCTAGTGATAGTCGTTGTTTGATTTTTACCTGTGACAGGCGATGCCACTTGTTGGCTTGTGCTTCATTTGTTTAATAGCTATTCGGATAATGATATCGAGCTTCGCGTGTAGTCGCTTCTTGCGATTTCGATGATATCGCTGTCATTCGCGTCGTCGGCGCTCGTGACGCCTTCATCGTGCAGGCTGCTGTCAGAGTCGCTGAGTCCGGGGTCATCATCCTCCCCGGAGGAGACCCGCTCGTCAAACAATGGCAGCCTTTGGTGGGGAAATTTGTGTTTTATATGTCCTGTATTATGAGAGCGTAGTCTTGTTATGTGTCTCGTCAGTGTTGAATTTTTGATGTTTGTCCTGTAGTATTTGTCGGCGAGTGCGTATATATAGTCTTTAAGTCGAGGCATCTCAGTCATGTCATGTAAGTCTTCTATACGTGTGTACCTGTCTGAGTTCGTGATGAGCCTTAGGAAGCTGTTCTGGTACACCTGGAGGGGCCTCATGGCGGTGTCGCTGATGCTGCACCACACCGGTGCAGCGTACGCCAAAATCGGTCTGGTCTGGTCGCTTGCGAAGGCGAGGGCCTAACCACACGACCAACTAACTTCGAGTAATATTTTGGGTTGGCACGCACATTATCTGTGTGTGTCAAATACATTTTGTGAAAACAATTTTTGAATGAAAATGCATAAATAATAGCTTGTATGCACATAAAACCTGCTATTATATGCACTTGCAGTAATTTTATGCCGAATCAAACGCACGGATCACCCTGAAACGATTGAATTTCCAACGATCTGTCATTCTGTCAATTTAATACCGGGGTCGAGGTGATATCAGATTTGATGCGGTATTACTGTGTTTAGTTCGGTATCAGATCCTTTGTGCAATCCAAAATGGGCGTAATCAGTGTTTGGTGCGGTATCAGAATAGTTCGGTACCAAATTCTGATCCCATGTCAGATTTTTTTGTTTCTGCACTCCATTTTGTTGTTTAGTCCGGTATTAAACGATTTGATACCGAACTAAATATTTAATACCACGTTTGTGCAATCGGGCATGAGTGGATTAGTCAACAAATCGCCTGTGGAAAAAATGATGAATTTTGCTCCTTCTTTGAAAATTTCAAACTTGTCTTATGGACCGAAAGCCCCCAAAAATTTTGTCTTATGACCAGATTTTTGATTAAGGGGATATTCCCAGACAAAGTCCCTCGCAAAGTCCAGTTAGTTTCATTCATGTAGGTACCTTATGATGTAATTTTTTGGCCATTTTTTCGAAAATTGACAATCTCATACTAGCCTACAGCCTCCGGTCTGACATGTAAGACAAAGCAATTTTTATCAACCTTATCAACGCACATTAGACCTACAGAGTTGAAATCATGTACCTTATGACGTAAGTTTTGAGGCACTAGCTCCCTGTCCAGTCGCTTCTTGCTGAAAAGTTCACACCCATGCAGAGCAATAGCAAATATACAAATACCAGCGCAAATGCAAGATAAATCTGGATTACATATTTACTCACGGAGGCGACTGGTTTTAGGAGTTCAAAAGAACAAGCAAGAGTAGTGTTTCAGCCCCTTCTAATTAAATACTGGTGTGAAGGTGCCGACACAGTCGGCAGGTACCTTTATTTCATCAAGAACTGAACCTTCAAATGACCAATCCGGTTGATGAATCTGATGAAAATGAAGTCAAGGATGAGCCAGACTCGTTGAAGCTTAAATTTGGCAGCTATGGAAGAACTTCTTGCCAATAAAATAGCAAAACTTAATAAAAGTGATGTGGGTATTCAACTATTATGGGATATTTCTGCAAATTGCAAGTCGATATCCATTGCACTCGCAAAGATAAATTAAAACTATCGCATTAAAACTAAACTTAAACTCAGCGTTATAAAACCGCAAGCTCCCTTGTTATATTGGTTTGACCCAGAAATGACAAGATAATTGAAAGCTTTGCGACCGGAATTACCAATTTCTGCATCTTAACGTTCTGCGGCAAACGCTCCAAATTTTACGAGAGACCACATAAAATTTTTAATTGATTCACTGCCCCCTTCAGGCTCCTTGACGTAATACACAACATACGACACTGTTTCTTCGGTCCTGGCGGGCCTCCTCAAAGTCCTGGAAGTGGACGTAATGGCCCCCCGAGGGCCCATCGAGACGGGCCATGCAAGTAGCGACCATTTGTTCCGTCATTGTTTTGTGCGGACTCGAAATTGCCGGGGCTGTGTGTTGCTGGTGTGACAAGTGCCGATAACAAGTTGTGTGTGTGTTCTACTGGGACCGAACGAAAATCGACCCGACCCGTCGCGACGCCTTAATTATTGTCTCCCGCATCGTCCGACACACCCCCGTCATAATTTTAAATATCAGAGAGGAATTTCGCTCCTAGTTAGTGCAGCAGTAGTAAGTAGCAGGGAGAGATAAGCAAACTACATTCGGATGTGCAGAGGAGAAGTGGAGGGTTTGCGGGAGGAGGAAAAGAGCGTTCCAACTTAAGTTTCCAACAACTACTATTCGCCCGGAAGATCTCTTAGGGAGAACACCAGTTTGGCACATCTGTCGTCGTCGCGACGCTTGCCGCCGCGCTCCACATTTCGCATGCCGGAACCTCGGTGCAAATAAGTTTTTATGATGCGCTGCGAGGTTTATTGCGAAACTGTGCCAAGCGAAACGGAAAAAGAGCAAATCTAATTGGTAACCGAGTTCGAAACTGCGGCCGATTATACGGGCATTCGAGCATATTACTTTAATTTTTATGTTTTAGACTTGACGACAGTGATGCAACTAGGAACTGGGCTTCTCCCAAGAAAACAAGACTGCGAAGTCTTTGAGAGTCGTTAATTTTAGAAAACAAAAAGAGGCAGAAAATTTTCGTCACAGATTATTGAAAAGGAACAGATACAGCCACCTCAATTATTTTCCACAGCGAAACTTTGGAACTTGAGGCTCCATGACCCTAGCGAGATTTTTCAAGAATTATTTGGCCGAGAGCAGATTCTAACCCCAAAAAATATAGATTTAGGTATTTCTACAAGAAAATCGAGATGCTGTATTATTTTTCCAGGTTATTTAAGGACTTTTACTCCAACTTAAGACTTTTAAAGACCAAGGCTCACATCTGATGTAATGCATATCTATTTTACACATTGCTCATCGACAAATATATGATTCAAAAGAAAGCACAAGCTTGGAGTGAATCGATCTGGAATCTCACGAAACTACATCTAATTTCATGTGAATTATTTTGACAAGTAAGGAGTATTAGGACAAAGGACTTATTTCGGAAAACAAGAAAACCAATTCCATGTATTTCTCTCTCTCTCTCTCTCTCTCTCTCTCTCTCTCTCTTCCTCCCTCTTTCTCTATCTCTCTCTATCTATCTATCTATTTCTACCGTGAAAAAAATTTCGCCACGGCTACTTTGAGCCCTCGACCTTTTGGTCGAAAGTCATGTTCGTTTCCATTGTGCTACTTGGTTAATAGATTTTGGTTCGCTCCACCTGGTCATAAATAAAGCGATTTGTTTTTAGTTTGACGGTTCGGCGCTTTAAATCGTGTTTCGATGAATAAAAACCTGTCCAATTCATTTAAAAACCACCAGGCGTTGAATGCACATCAATAATTTCTCGTGAAGTTGTGAATTTTGGTGGATTTTGGTCCAAATAGACTCCAAATGTCAAACAAAAAAAGACGATATCAGCTTCAGCCAAAATCAAGTTTTCGGAGGGTATCTTGTGACGTCACGCACAAACTGGATGAGGCAACCTATAGTAAAAAATTACGTCGACCAGCCTTGTCATACCACAACATTCCAATCTCTTGAGTAATCCTGGTCACGGCACCACTCTGAGGTGTTATACCTTTTTCGACGTTTGGCTATGATCATCGTCACCCCCTTCTTTCCTACCTTGTGGACATGACCAGGCAGCTACCATGCAGTTCCATATCTCAAAGCCGACTGCCTATAATCAATGTTGCCAGAACAAAAATTTAATTCGTTCCGAGGAGCATGCATAAAACGTAACTTATTTTGTATTAAAATCGTAACTTTGTGGAACAATTTTTTTTCCAGCTCGGGGGAATGTTTGAAATAAATGCAACAGCCATTCGTGCACACTCACACAAAAAAAAGTATTTTAATTAAATAAATAGGTATTAACAAATCAAAAACAAAATGAATTAATATGTTGATTTGAATTTGAACATTTGAAGCATCAGGATAATCATTTTCATTTGATTCATTTTCATTATGGCAGTGGCAGAGTCACAATTGGGTGGTTTTTTTATTAGTTTGTTCGATAAGATATCTGTAGACATGAATAAGTTTAGCAAAGCAATGATTAAAAATTGAAATATCATAACCTGTCCATCTCGCAATCACCAAATTCAAAGTCAAACCTCACAAATGCTATCACCACAAGCGCGCCTTTGAAGATTTGTGTTGTTGTTGTCAACAATTTGACTTTGACATTTGACATTTTACCTGACATTGAACAAATGACTCTATTATTATTTATTATTCAGGTTTTACTGTCTTTAGAAAAAAACATTCCCTCTACAACGAGCTTATCCGTACAATAATAAATATAAAACATTCCAAAAAGAGACAGCATACTGCTAAATTCAATACATGTCAGATCACAAAGAAAAACATCGTTACTGCCTAATGCAACAAAATAAACAATTACTTATCTCGAACAACTATTACATGAGCAAAATAAACAATTATTAGTTTTCAATCCCACAATGACCACAAGACCCCCGATTACAACATGTTACTCATTCAAAACAAATGCTCTAAGTTTGATTGAACCCACTAAAAAGTTATAAAGAGATTTCATTTTTTGAATGGAAGTCGAATTCAGAATGTTGATGATGTCATCTAACGTTTCTACCGAGGTTTCTACACTATTGAAGAACGATTTACGGATAACCCTGTAAAAGGGGCAATGAAAAAGTATGTGTTCTAGGTTCTCTTTTTGATGTTTGTTACAAATGGAGCACAATTATTCTTCTCCGTTGATGAAGTACGAAGAACCCTTATAAGTAAAATAGGAACTCAAGGCATTTGACAAACGGATCTGCGCAATCGTTCTTGTAGTCTGCATAGGTAGTCTGTCCAGTAGGTATTTTGCTGGTGTTCTGCTAATGGTAAGGTGTTTATAAATGACTGTATAAGAAGACCGGCTTAAGCTCGCAAGGTCCTCCTCGTGCAGCTTCTCTCGGTAGCGGACCAGTATATCGTCAATGCAAAAATTTATATTTCTGATGTCTCTCATCTCTGTCAGGTCAGCAACTCCCAGCCCGATCAGCACTGCCTTCACCTGAGTATACCAATTGTACCTTGTACCTGGGATCATTATTGGGGAAGGTATTATCCAGAGTTACCAAACGTTCAAGACACATTTTAGGAAAGCGTTTTTTTGGCAGTCTCGCAAATTTATTCAAAACCTGAAGAGTTACTTTCAATATCCACCAACTCAGCTTGATCGTGCCCGTCTCCAGACGTACCAAATAATCAGGTGTATTCTTTGGGAGCAGCAGGAGCTGCTTGAAAAAAGTCACCTGTACCCTTTCTATGAAATCAAAATAACGCAGTCCCCAAATAGGGATACAGTAGAAGAGCGAGTTTAGAATTATTGAATTGTACAGCTCCAGTCGAACCCGCCATGAAGTGGTTTTGGATCTAGCCATCAGCTGCATTGTAGCTCCAATCGTCATTTTAGTTCTCGTTATCATTGACTTGGTGTTTTCTAGGAAAAGGGAGGAAGAGGAGAAAACAATTCCCAGGTAGGTGAACCTATTTCCGGTTTTTAGCTGCTGGTTTCCCAAGTAGCAATCCGACGTCGGGCCAACGTTGCAATTCGCGACCTGAGGTCGGCAGCCGACGTCAACGCGACGTTGAGGCGACCGACATTTGCACCAATTTGGTCAATGAAATGCGGGTCGGTACGACGTCGGCATCCGCGACGTTGTGACTGCCAACCAAAACTCGACCAAATCCGACCATCTTACCTACGTGTAGCCAAAGTCGCCTATCGTGTACCTAATCCTACTTATGCCCAGTCGCATTAGGTGGACTTAATTTAACCTGTTTTGTACTGAAGAAATATAGCTCCAAATATAGGACGGTAAAGTTCCCCTATTACAACCATCAGTCAGATTTAGACCAAAACTAGTTGGAATTGATGTATCTACCACAACAATATAAGTTGCCGTATTTGTGATTTATTGATATAAAAAATTGATGCGAAGAAAATTTTACTGATGAACAAGTATGTTTTAAGTCGAAAACAATTATCGCCCTCCAAAAATTTGGCTAGTCTCAAAATATTTTCATTTTGTATTAAAACATTCGTCAATTGAAACACCGTCTCTCAAATGAAAAGAAGACCAAATAAGTATATACTCAATTAATCAACATGTAACTATCATAGTTTCGTTTCTCGAGTTCAAAAATGGTGAATTTAATAATTTCAAAGATTTTCGTTGGCATTTCTTCAACATGGCGTCTTCTTCTTGTCTTGATATTGGCATGAAAAATGGCTGCGTCCGCTATTTATACCTATACTGACCAAATCCGACTAAGTTTTATAGAAGTATAAATTTCTAGACCAATTCCGACCAATTCTGACTTCTGGTTTGATTTATTATACCAATGCCGACCTAATCCGACCTGTAGTCGGCGTATATCCAATTGCACTAAAACACCGTTCACAAGTCCAGGGCCACCCAGCCTAGCGGTTAATAAAATGCCCATTGTTGCCGCGGTCTCGGCCGTTTTCGCCCAGGGCCGGGCCGGCGCTAGGTATTTTGCCGTCTGAACCGAAGCTCATTTTTTCCGCTTTCATCGGACGTGATCTAACAATGGTCAAGTCTATATACCTATGTCCTATACCCATATTATTTTTGGATTTTACTACACTTCATACAACCCCGGGTGCATTCCCAACAATAAAATTTGAAAACTGGTGCATGACGTTTCCGCGTGTCAGTTAATTTTCGGACCTCTCAAATTACGCCTGGAATCTAGCACAGGGGCGGCGCAACGGCTTCTTGAAGTGAAAAAAATACAAGATGAAAGGAAACATTGTGCCTTTAGAATTTGCCACCCCTGGAATTTGCCGCCTGAATCAGGGGCTTCGCCGATTCATGCCTAGCGCCGCCGCCGACCCTGGCTCGCCGAGATCTGGACGACGGTTACACCAGACTAGACTGGTCGCATTAGGTACAAAAATATACACCGAATCCAACGTTGGATACGCCAACGTCCAGCCGACGTTGGATATGCCGACGTCAGCCGACGTTGGCAAACTTACCTAAAGATAACTGTGGTCGCATTAGGTATAAAAATATCCACCGTGTCCAACGTTGGGAATCTTAGTTACATTGACTTCCAATCTATTCTCCTCCACCCAACCCTCAAGCAAAGTCAATTTCTTGTTGATATCAATTGGAGAGTCTCCTAGTATGACTAAATCGTCTGCAAACAACAAAAGCATCATTGAACAAATGACTTTGGTGACAGTTGAAATGTCATTCACTGCTGTCAATAGAAGTAGTGTCAAACTTCTCAGACAACTAGGAGAAGTCGATTTTTAAAAAGTTGAATTTGGTTTTGTAACAGAATTTCAGTATGTCTCTAATTTTCGGTAGAAAAATATTTCAACAAAACGTAACAAAAAGGCTAGCGTCGTAACATCTTAACTTTGAACTGAAAACGTAACGCAAAAGTTACGAAGGTAACGTGTCTGGCAACACTGCCTGTAATCCTCTTCCCTTACCCTTTGCACTTTCTCGTCCCGCGCCCTGTTCGCCATCAACCGGCTTCTAGCCGTTCACACGGGATTGCTGCCGTTGTTTGCCTGTGCCAATATACCGAGTGGTATTGTACAGGCGTGATACAGGGTGGAGCACGGTGTAGTTGGCGGCGACCCGTACAATGTTAACATTCATATGTCAGGTTATCAATATTGACGGAAGTCAACACCTGTCGACAATAGTTTTGAATAGCATAGCAGCGTTTATGATTCATGTTGCTACGTCGATCAAAAAATGATGCTGCCCTGTCACGTGGATACGAATATTTGGTAACACGGGGCTCCCATTTTGGATATGAGGTTATTTGTGCCACTGCTTGAATTTATATTACCTCTTTTTCTGCCTCCATGATGAACATTAATTAATAAATTTGTGGAGTACCTACCTACGTTGCTATCTCGAGAGGTTTTGTGGAAAAGCTGGATGACAAAGGAAATAATGAGCGGCCGGCAATTCTCCGATCATTAATTTGTATCTCACGAAAAGCATAAAAACTTTATTTACAAAGTAAAAAGATCGTTAGCATTTCCATGAATTGATTGTGAAAAAAATGCAAAACTGTAATTGTTTTCCTTCTTATTGTTTTACGACGAAGAAATTCCCTTGTATCTCGTTTTTCACTTAACCGCCCCCATAATATCACCTCCCGATTGCACACACATACACACACACCCCTTCTTCACTTCTCACATACATCGCGGACGTGTAAAAAATAAATTGCCTTGGCAGCGAACCAATTTCTCTGAATTTCGTATGTTTTATCTTCGGGCTGATGCGTGGATCGCGCGGAGCTCCGAGCTCTCCTATGCGGCGTTCCATACTTTACGTAAAAAAGCCATCCCATTTTCATATATTTGCCCTTTATTCGATGCATCCTTACACCGGAAATATTTGTCATCGCCTCCCTGCCCCCCTCCTCTTCTTCCTGATCCCGACCTTTTTTCTCTTTTCTCGCGCAAACAGAATCACCCCCGCGGCGGATCGCCTTTCTCACGATTAGGAGAGAAGCTTCCCCCGGTGTCCCGTTTGATGACGGTGACACTCGAGGTGACGCTGTACCTATAAGGATTATGAAAATGGATGCTGTTACACGCGAGTCTATATTATGTGATACCGGTAAGGCCGTAAGGGGCATGTTTCATGTCATTGTCATGCAAGAATTATGTGTAGTAAATAGGTATGTAACTGCTGTGAAAGCGATTGTTCTTAACATTTATTAACATTCAGCTTTATTATTGGAAGCTGAGCACCAGGTCGTACCCTTCAGTGGGCATGATTGCTCACAATATCGAGAAAACGGCGAGTTAATGTGCCAAGCTGGTGCCACCAAGACTGCACATACTAGGCCAGAGGCCAGAGGTCGTCTAGCTTGGATCCTCCTATTGATGGAAGAGCTGGGCAGTGTGTAGTGACAGGGTACGTACTCGGCTGTTCCATCCTTTTCTTTATAACGTCGTTATGTGAAGGGATGCATTTCTAGCCCCTATCTTGTGCATGTGGTAGTTTACCCTGCAATGTCAAGTCAAAATCTCCAGAAGTTTTTTGAATTCAACAGTGGACAATTGCAACCAAGAGCAGGGCCGGGCCTGGCTCATTTTCCGCCTGCGTGCCAGTGAAAAATTGCCGCCCCCCTCACCGGCAGGGGAGACCCCCCCAAATGCGGGAATTTCTTCTCCTACGTACCCGTTAGCAAATTGCAGATCTCAAAAAAATCTAAGCAGTGTTTGTTTTGTGTTTTAGTCGAGTTTCAGTTTTTGTTTTCTGGTTGATAAATGAATAATGACATGAGTGGCGGAGGCAAATGCAAAGTTGTCACTGACAAGGGCATAGGCACGTGCGTGTACTGCTTCTCCAGGAACAGCCTTAAAACTCGGGACTCGAGAGTTAAGACTTGGGTGTCTGTTGTACGCAAGAACTTGCCTCTACGAAATTCATTGAAAGACTGTAAGACAAGTCATTGAGGCCTATTCTGTATCGGTAACGGTAACGACTCGTTATTGCAGATATGTTGAGGAGGTATATAGGGGACTTATAGAAACAGCCAAAGATAGCATGCACGTTACGAGCCCGTTACGAGATACAGAATAGGCATGATTGAGCTTGATTTTTTTGTCTAAAAGGTGCAAACTTTACAATGCAAGCCGCAGAAGTCTTGGGAGTTATTGCCGCCCCTATCCCTTACCGCCTACGTGCAGGCACGCACTGCACGCCTGTTAGGCCCGGCCTTAACCAAGAGTTGGCTATATTCCTCCTGGAAGTATGGCTATTGCAGCTCTTCCTTGCCTGCAGTTTTGCGTGTTCACTCATCTATATGGATGACATTTGAAGGTATCTTCTTTCATCAGGTTTTTGACAACCGTCATAGCTAGTGGTAAAATTAGCTGAGGTTTGCAGGAAGACTCCCTGCCACCTGTTGCGCCAGCCCCTCAGCCTTTTCATTTCTCTGATCCCCGCGGTGTGGTTTCAAGTCATATTATGAGCACGTC
The DNA here is from genome assembly GCA_949128115.1 of Anaspis maculata. Taxonomy (NCBI): domain Eukaryota; kingdom Metazoa; phylum Arthropoda; class Insecta; order Coleoptera; family Scraptiidae; genus Anaspis; species Anaspis maculata. The sequence continues at coordinate 93,544 of CASBRS010000019.1, read as the reverse complement.
TAAAGCACAATTCAATTCAATTCAATCCATTGTTTTTTAAGAAAATTTATTCTTATAACAAGAGAGTTGGAAAGGAACACAATGTACGTAATATTTCAAGATAACATAGGAATAAAATATTTATAAGAAAATCATTGAAATAAATCGAGATTCAACACTTTCAGGCGTCTCTGTGCTATTCCAACAATAATTAAGGATGATTCCCATAATCTCAAGAAAATGTTGGATTTCAAGTGACGGCCTGATGAAAATTAATATTACTACAACTTCAACCGTTTCGAGCTTAACCTTAAAAATGATACATCAATTTGTAACTGAAATTGTAACAACCTAATACCTACTATTATACAGAACCAACAGACCACCACTACCCCTTCCCTTGTCCTTTTTCTCTCAAAGCTAGTGAACATAAAACTTTACAGTCAGGAAGAGATAGTGGCGGCTCTTCAGTAACAGTATGGTAACCCACGTTTCAGAGACGCAAAGGAAATCGAAATTTTCACAGTTTTTAATCAAATAATCCAAATTGTCTACACCGTTTACATTGGCGAATATTGTTTCAAGTTTCAAGTGTTATGATGATCCAGGTTGTGTTTTGTTTCCTTTGAGGGAGCGTCGTGGGGACTCCTCCTTTTCTCTGGGACGTTTTGATACGTTTGTCTCGATTGTGGCTTCGACGATTCTTGGCTCGCCATCAAAGTATCTAATCACCAACCTTTTTTCTCCACTCTACATACGGTGTTTCAACTCTTCACGCATTCTTTTCATCTGGGCAGACGCAGCATGTTTCATCGGGCATCACCCCTGAAGAGGTCCAGAGGATGACCTCTTCTGGAGGTCCATGAGGTCAATTTCTTCATTGTATAATTCATTCAGCAACTGTGTACGTTTCTGTGAATTTTCAAGAAAAAGCGACTGCTCTAGCAAATTTTGCATCAAAAAATCTAAATTTCACAAAAAAATCAAGAACTCTTTGAAAAAACAAAATACGATCAAAAGTCAACAACCGTTTCGAGATATTGATATCCGCTTTCTAAAACTAAAAAAAAAAAAATCTGGAACTTTTTCTAAAAAAGTTCCACGACTTCAAAAATTAACACTTCTGACACTCCTTCTTTGGCATCCTGTATATCATGGACAAAGTCAATGGTGACGTGAATCGACATAGCTTCTTGTAGCTGAAGAAAAGCTCTACCAAGCACCATACATTTTTTTCAAATCAGATATCTTTTCCCGAAGAAATCCTCACTTTAAATTGGAGCAAATTTTGGTCTATGCTTAACTTTTGACGAGCAGTTTACTTAACAATAATAATAAGTTATACTGAATATATCAAGCCTTGTAAGTAGTTAAGGAACCGACATTTACTTTTATTACCATGACCACAGCATGGAATAACTATTGAGAGTAGTCTACACCCGACATTATCTCATTTTGACTTCTTTTTTGACTTGTACTGTTTTTTCCCGGGCACCCTAGATTTGATTCTACTCCAGAATTTTCTTTTCATTTCCTCGTACCTATATCAATACGCAGTTCAGCATCGAGAGCCGGTCCAGCATCAAAAGCAGGCCTCGCAGCTTCATCGTCTTGTTCGGGGTCTTGCCGGTCAAGGCCCACCACGACGTGACTCATGTGTCTTGAGAAATGACCGACATCGTCGGTCCTGGCCAGCTCCGCTTCGGCTCTTTCTGGAATAGTATCCACAATTTTAGTGTGTACAATAACGGAATTACCTACACACCTACAATACAGGGTGGCTCAACAAAAAAGAAACATAGGAGTTTTCGGGTTGTAATTATTTTTAACCCATCTTCTACCACTACCAAAATTACGTAAAAAATTTTCCTTTTGGTGTTAAAACTTGTTAATTGTGTCGATAATAATATTATTATCGGATGAAACTATTGTTTTTTTTGAAAAATAGTACAAAAAAAGTGACCTTGCGTTTTCGCAATATTGGCAAAATGTTTTTTTTATGATATTCAAAAATTATTATGACTGCAAAAAACATTAAATTTTTTGCAACCATGATTATGTCGTCCTTTTACAAGCTTTGCAAGTTCTCCTGAAGCTTTGTGGATGTTTTCCCACCAAGTGTTCCACGTTATCGAATCAAATCCCGCATCTATTGTGGTACCCCCGAAGCACGTTTCTGGAAGTTATTCGACTTTTCGCTTTTATTCTTTAGAAGTAATTCACGTACTTCTAAACTCTACCGAAATAATCATGAACAATTACAAAAATAACATTTTGGTGTAGGGCGGCTTCGCCGATCAAGTGCTGGCATTCGCGGTAAGATGTAGAAAGTTGCGATATGCAGGCAACTACAATTTCCTAATGAAATACATCATTACATGTACGGGATTATATTTAAAGAACAATTTGAACTTCCTTTTTACAAAAACTCCACTTCGATCTGACCGTCGGGTAAATTGTTATCAATTTTTGAAAACGACCGCAAAGCTATGGCTCGGCGCATACACGACCCTACAAATTCAAAATCAAACGTGCCGAAATAGTATTTGACCATTTTGAAATAGCCAATACTAGGTACCTGAAGGATAATGGCACTCAAACTACGAAACATGTTCGCTCATCAACAAAAAAAAAGTAGGTAGGTATCACTAAAAGTCATGTGACAGACTACCATTTTTTCGGTTTTTCGATAAAAAAAAAGTTCCAATTAAAAAATAAACCCGATATTTGTGTTCAGGAGGTCGAAATCAGTTGGAAAACATTTTTTTATATAAGTAACAGAATGACGCTTATGTGGCCGGTTTGTCTGTCTGTCTGTCCGAGTCCGTGCAGATGTTGAGACGCTGTACTCCTTCTCGAGAATTGAAACAAGACTCTTGGAACTTTTTTCCGATTAATAGCTGATGTCTCCAAGGATGGTCAAATTTTTGTTATCCATACATCGTTATCATTATTATCAAAAAACAAAGATCTCCTGTGCACTTCGATGAAGTTGAACTTCTCTTTGGGTAATAAAGCTACAGCCCTTAAAGATTGAACTTTATCCGATGGATAGCTTAGGTCCTCTAGGACCAAATAGGCAGATTGGCTTTTATAATTCCCCCGCCATCTTGGCTGCCATATTGGAATCTCTGATTATTATTTTTTTTTGGCAGTGGGCGGGGATCCGTGTACTCACTTGCAGTCCTTCCTAAGCCCCGCCTCAGTACTCTGAAAGCGGTGCCGGGTGATTCGCACACCACCCACCATTTTATGGACGCATCAACAACGAGGTTATTAGCGCCCTTTTTTCAGTGTCCATCTCGTTTCACCCTTTTCCTTTTGACGTGACCGCGCGGTAGTACACGCCAAGGTACTAGAGAGCGCATGGAAATTTTCACCTGGTCCAGGCCAGATTCGAACCCACTATCTCTGGAATTGCTTCCAAAGACGGAGTCCCCCGCGCTACCGGCCGGGTAAATCTCTTATTAGTGTAACGCTCTCCATGAAACTTGGAACTTACCTTTGTTTCGTATGATAATTTTTATTTTCTAGCCAAATTTCATGATTCTGCCACTATCTTGGCTTCCATATTGAAATCTCTTATTAGTGGAACGATTTTCATGATCGTTTTCGGGTTGAGTAGAATAGCTTTAAGCTAGACTCCGCCTATGGGTCCTTGTTCTAATTATGTATTTTTTTCCGCAATAAAGGACCATTTATTATTATTATTATTATTATATGATCTTGAAACTTACCCTTGTCTAGTACGATCATTCTGATTTTCAAGCCGAATTTCATGATTCTGCCGAAATTTTGGCCGCCATATTGAATTTTTTTGCCCAAGAGCCGGTAGAGAACCCTAATTACTTAACATCTTGCGTTCACTAATACTTCGAAAAGGAAGTGCGCTACTGAGCCTCATGCCTATGAGGCATATTCGCTTGTTTTTTTGTGATAAAGCTGTGAAACTTTGCACACTTATTCTTTGAATTATTTTCAACATTCGCGGATGTTGTGTTGGCTGAGCAGACAGGGTGGGTCACTGAAAACTATAAATATAGGTAGACGTGTTTTCGCCTAGTAAAAAATTAGTCGCACATCCTACTTAGCCGCCGCTCAGTTGATACAGTATCCACGAATGTTGAGAATATATCAATGAATAAGTGTTGAGTTCCATGGTTTAAAAAAAAATACATAGGTATACAGGGTGTTACACTTTTTTTGTCAATATTTTAGAAGGTGGTAGTGTTGCGATGACTTTCTGTGCCTAACTTTTCCACACTTTTCTACACTTATTTCAACAAAAACAATAAAAAACGCTGTTCTGTTGTACTTTATTTATTTCGTCATCTATCTTGTTACACACCACAATGCACACTGCGCGGGAGCGCTAAGCGACAGCTGACATTTCCCAACCGCCTCATATCGGTACCGCGCTAGTCAAAATTCAAATAATACCAGTGGTTCCCAACAGGCCGGCCGCCTTGGAATCCCAAGCATCTGGATTTCAACAGCTTAATAAGTAATCACAGATTTTTCAATTACAATTATAAAAAAATAATCATGAATTCTGTTTTTAGATGCACTGTTCCAAAACTACACAGTAAGAAAAAATAGAAAACAGTGAATCAAATGTTAATAGAAATGGCTAATTCAACCAACAAAACGACTATAGATTATGCAATCACTCTTCGTCTTTATCGTTTTCAACAGGTAATGCACAAATCTTCGCGACCGCTCTTTCAAACATGCCGTTAGCGCACTTGACTTTAACCACTCTCACCACACCGTCCGTTCCTGGCCTGCACTCCACCACTCTTCCTAATTTCCACTTGCAAGGAGGTGCGTTGTCTTCTCTAAGGAGTACCATCGTGCCGACGGCGATGTTGGCGCTGGTCTGCTTCCACTTTTGGCGCTGCTGCAAGTGTGATAAATATTCTGTTGCCCAGCGCGTCCAGAAGTGCTGACTTAGCTGTTGGATATACTGATATCTCTGTAGTCGATTTTGTTTGATGTCGGAAACATCTGGATCAGGTAAAGTAGTATACGACCGTCCAATCAAAAAATGCGCAGGGGTCAACACTTGTAAGTCATTAGGATCACTGGACAGTGGTGTCAGAGGTCGTGAATTTAGGATTGATTCAATCTGTACTAGAGTGGTATAGAATTCCTCAAATGTTAATGAGGAATTGGACATAACTCTTTTTAAGTGATACTTAACGCTCTTAACACCGGCTTCCCATAGCCCTCCGAAGTGGGGCGACACCGCGGGGATGAAATGCCAATTGACACCTTGGTCGCTTACACCTTGAGTAAGTGAATCCGCATTTTTTTGTAAAAAATCATAAAATTTTTGAATTTCAGAATTTGTTTTAACGAAGTTGCCTCCGTTATCGCTATACACATGAAGTGGTTTTCCTCTTCTGGCGACAAACCTTCGGAAGGCAGACATGAACGCTTCCGATGACAATGATGTTACCAGTTCCAAATGCACAGCCTTTGTTACCAGGCAAATGAACAAGCTTATGTAGCATTTTGTTACCTTACTTCCCCTCCCGGGTCTATCTTTCAAGAGGAATGGACCAGCGTAGTCGACGCCAGAAGCGTAGAACGGGGGCATAGGAGTTACTCTGTTTTCGGGTAAGTCACCCATTAGTGGGTTCGAAACCTTCGCGTTGAATCGACAACACTTCACACAATTGCGAACAACCCCTTTAGCCAAGTTCTTTCCTGAAATCGGCCAAAACCTTTCTCTAACTACGTTCAAAAGCATTGTCGGCCCGCCATGGCAAGTTTCTATGTGTTTTTCTTCGAATATCAATTTGGATATGGACTCCCCCTTTGGTAACACAATTGGGTGCTTCTTATCAAATTCGAATCTTGACTTCTTCAACCTGCCTCCTACTCTTATCAAACCGTTTGCATCAAGAAAGGGAGCAAAGCCCAGAATTGTACTTGTTGGATTAATGGGTTTTTTCTTTTGTAGATTTTCATACTCTTTTGGAAATGATTTGATTTGAACGATTTTTATGAGTTTCAAAAGTGCTTCGTTTTGTTCTTGAACTGAAATTGGACCAACTGTGCGCTGTGTTTTAGGCAATCGGCAATTTCTAATGAAACGCAAGCACAATGCTGCGATTTTCTTCAACTTTGTGAGGTTGGAAAAATTTTCGGTTGGAAATGGAGCGATTGTAACTGATACTAGAACCTTGCTTGGTTTCTTTGCTTCTGGTAAAACTATATCATTCGGGATCTCGGCGGTGTCTGTTACACCGTCATCCTGGCATTCGCGCAAGAAACTCGGACCGTACCACCACAAGTCGTGCTGGATCAATTGAAGGGGCGATGTTCCGCGCGAAATTACGTCAGCAGGATTTTCTTGCGTTCGCACATGACGCCATTTGCCTTGATCTGTCAGTTCTTGTATGACCGCAACGCGATTCGCGACGAATGTTGTCCACTTTCCCGGTGGTGCTCCTAACCAGCCCAACACGATCCGTGAGTCACACCAATAAAACTCTCTGGCGAATTTTAAATTCAAAGCAATTTTGATTTTGTTGACCAGCTCTGCCAATAATACCGCGGCCAATAATTCGAGTCTAGGAAGAGAAACAACCTTTAATGGCGCCACCCGTGATTTGGCTGCAACGAGTCTTACCACGATTTCACCTTCCGAATTGACAGATTTGATGTATGTACATGCTCCGTACGCTTTTTCCGACGCGTCCGAAAAACCGTGAATTTCGATTGTTTCGTATTCTGATGTCAAAATGAATCGAGGAATCGCGAGATTGCTTACGTGTTTCAACTCATCTCGAAATTTCAACCAACAGTACGAGATATCACTCGGAATGGCTTCATCCCAATGCAACTGTAACTGCCAAAGTTCTTGTATGATCAACTTCGCGACAATTATCACCGGCGATAAAAATCCAATTGGATCAAACAATTGCGCGGTCATTGACAGAATAGTTCTTTTTGTGATGCTTTTGTTACAGCCTCTTAGATCGACACGATAAACGAAGGTGTCTGTTTCGGGTTTCCAAAATATCCCTAGTGTTTTGGTTAGGTCCAAGGAATCTGAGTCAAACAAAGATAGAGGGTCTTGATTAATATTTAGTTCATTGATCTCGGCTACGTTGCTTCTCCACTTTCTCAACACAAATCCTGCCTGACCTAGGATATTATTAAGGTTTTCTTTTCGCGTTTTCAATGTTTCGATTGAACTGCTTCCGGTCAAACAATCATCGACATAGAAGTCGCGTTTGATGATAGCTGCCTCTTCTGGGTATTTAGCTTCGTTTAGATTTGCAATTTCAAACAAGCACCGAATGGCTAAAAAAGGTGAAGCTCCCATCCCAAATGTCACGGTGTTCAACTCGAAACTTCTCATCGGTTCATCGCAGTGGTTTCGCCATAGAATTGTTTGAAATTTTCTATCTTCGGGGCTGACCCAAATTTGTCTGTACATCTGAGCGATGTCTGCAGTAAATACGTATTTGTGTGTTCTGAATCGCGAAATGATATCAAAGATGTCCTCTTGGATTGTCGGTCCAACGCATTGTACTTGGTTGACCGGCAAACCTGAGTTAAGTTGGCATGAGCCGTCAAATACCACTCGAAGTTTGGTGGTTTCACTAGATTCTTTTATGACCGCGTGGTGGGGTAAGAAAAATCTATCGGTGTCCTGTGTCTGTACCTGTGACATGTGACCCTGAGTTTGATAATCTTTGATGCAATCTGAGTATTGCTTCTTGAAAGAATCATTCCGACTGAATTTTCTTTCAAGTGCCCGGAATCGTGATTCCGCGACGTCTCGAGAATCTCCCAGTGCATGAATGTTTGGTTTCATTGGAATTCTCACCTCGAACTTACCATCATCAGCTCGCGTCGTTGTCTGAGTGAAATGAGATTCGCAGTACCTCTCTTCCGCAGTCAAAAAGTTTTTTCCTTCGCCGATTTCGTCTACCTTCCAAAACCGTTCGAGATTTCTGTCTAGCATGTTAATCGTGAGGAAAGTCTGAGTAAAATTTGCAACAGTATCAAACGCATTCCTGTCAACTCTGCCTGAAATCACCCAACCTAATTTGGTTTTCTGGAAAACTGTTCCCGTCTTGTTACGAATTTGACCCACGCAAAGAATTTGCCAAAAAAGTTCGACTCCTATCAACATTTGAATTTCTCCTGGCTGACAGAATTTTGTATCTGATATTTTTAGGTTTGGTGGAATGTCTAAGTCACTTGATTCAATCTTTGTATTTGGCAGATTTCCCGTGATGTTATCAAGGACTAAACATTCGACGGTGGCTTTGAAGTTATTGATTTTAGAGTTGATGTCCAGCTTCGTTCGTTGTGTTACGTTTGCAATTCGTTCGGATATCCCTGACAATGTCAAATTAGCTGGTTGTGTTTTCAAGTTTAATTTTTTTACTGTTTCAGAGGTTATGAAATTCGATTGCGATGCGGAATCTAAAAGGACCCGAAGAGTATGTGCGTTACCATGTGAATCGTATACATCAACGGCCGCCGTGGGAAGCAAGGATTGTGCAGATGCAGATCTGTTTGTAATTGATGAGCAAGAGACGGTCGAATTACTCTCAACCTTTTGTTTTTCCTTTTGAACATCATCCCCAGTGATGTGTAATACAGTATTGTGACGTTTCCCGCAAATTTTACATGAACTTGATCTGCATTCATTGAAGGCATGCCCCTTTCGCAAGCAATTAGTGCAAATTTTTAAAGCTTTAACTTTTTCTCCTCTTTCTTTTGGCTTGAGATCCAAAAAGGATTGACAATACTGAATGTAATGATTACCACCACAATTCGCGCAGATTGCCGTTGCAGTAGACATTACAAGTGCTCGTGTGTGAAACTTAGGCTTTTCTTGTGGTCTGTGAGTTTTGTATTCAGATCTTTTTGAGTGAAGATTGGCTGTCGCCTCAAGTGTTGCCTCTTTTTTGTCTAAAAAGTCAATAAACGATTCAAGAGTTGGAATTTCTGAGTTTGCTGCTCGCGCATTTAATTTCGATTCCCAATCACTAACAAAATTGTCGTCCAATTTTTGCAACAGTATTGGAACGAGAATCGCGTCCCATTGATCTACAGGTTGACCTAGCGCTTGAAGACACTTGACTTGGTTTCTTACTGTATTGATAAATTTTCTTAAATGTTCATGAAAATCTCTTGAGTTATTGGTGACCTTCGGCAAATGTACAATCTCCTTAACGTGAGTGTCGACGATTCGACGCGTGTTATCGTATCGTTTAGTCAATGATTCCCAAGCTATCTGATAATTCAACCCAGTAGTTTTCAAAGACCGCAACATTTCCGCAGGTTCACCCTTAAGAGTAGATTTAAGGTAACAAAACTTTTCCGTTTCGGAAAGGTCACTGTTTGTGTGTATTAGCGATAGAAAGGCATCCTCGAATTCTTTCCAATGCGTAAACGACCCGCTGAAAACTGGCAACTCTAGTTTTGGCAGCTTGACAGCTTGTTTGCTGTGGACAGACTTCGCACTCACCCCTGATTCGGTTTGGTTCTGGGATCGCACCTCGGACTTATGGTCAAAATTAGAAAGTTTAGTTAAAACTGTTTGAGCTTTAGCGGTTACTGAGAAAAAATGATTTTGAAAAGTCGCGAGTTCGCTTTCATTCCTTTCATCATCGTCTTCCAAAGACACAATTTCAGATTGAACTTCGTTATAAATATCAAAAAGAGGTGCAATTTTGTCTAACCGGTTTGTTAGGTTGTTGATATCATCATCGGTAGCTGTTTCAGCGTTGAATTCATCAAGAAATTTAGTGAAAAGAGTGAGTTGAGCTTTGATATTGCCGCGTTTACGAATGTAGCTCTTGAGCTCTTCGTTTGGCATCTTCGTGCAAAATGAAACAAATTGAAAGATTGAAAGGATAACTTAGAGTAGAGGATGGCTTACAGTGTGATGGAACTTTCTAGTACTCGTTCCGGAACCTGTCCTTGCTGTAGGTGTAGACGTGTATGTGTGGAAGCTGTAGGCGAGCTTGCGTTGCTGCACGTGGACCTGGGGGTCGCGGGGACGTGCTACTTGCTTGTGTGTGCCCGTATATGAGCTGCAGATGGACCTTGGAGTCGCGTTTGCGTGCTGCTTGCTTGCGTGTGCACGAGGATGAGCTGCAGGTGGACCTTGCGGTCGCGTTTGCGTGCTGCTGCTTGCGTGGGCACGAGGATGAGCTGCAGGTGGACCTTGGGGTCGCGTTTGCGTGCTGCTGCTTGCGTGGGCACGTAGATGAGCTCCAGGTGGCTGTAGGCGTCTTGTGTGTGCTGCACGTGGACTCTAGGTCGCGTGTACGTGCTACTTGCTTGTTTGTGTCCTGAGATGAGCTGCACGTGGACCTGGGGGTCGCGTGGACGTGCTGCTTGCTTGTGTGTGTGCGTAGGTGTACTGCAGGTGGACCTGGGGGTCGCGTATACGTGGTAGGTACGTACTTTTGTGTGTGTGGACTGAGCTGTGCTGCAGGTGGCTGCAGGCGTCGTCGTGTGTGTTGCACGTAGAGTCTGGAATGTTGCGTAAACGTGCTGCTTGTTTGTTGTAGGCTTGCTGGAATCCTTCTCGATGGACCAATCTGTTGCGATGACTTTCTGTGCCTAACTTTTCCACACTTTTCTACACTTATTTCAACAAAAACAATAAAAAACGCTGTTCTGTTGTACTTTATTTATTTCGTCATCTATCTTGTTACACACCACAATGCACACTGCGCGGGAGCGCTAAGCGACAGCTGACATTTCCCAACCGCCTCATATCGGTACCGCGCTAGTCAAAATTCAAATAATACCAGTGGTTCCCAACAGGTAGAGCATCAGAAAATAATTATATTTTCTCGAAAAAATGTATATCGGAAACGTATTATAACGGAGATAGAGGCTTTCACAGTTAAGTTCTAAAAATGGTTTTTGAGTTATAATTCCAAATTTAATTACTGAATTTTGACCAAATTTGGTACAAACAGTAAGTTGATGCATACCTATAAGCTGGTCGCATTGACTTCTGTCAAATGTATAAAAAATATTTTTTTTTAAATAATTATCTCAAAAACTCATTTTTCGTTTTTTTGGGCAAACGTACTTATTTTTCGATGCTTCACCATCTCCTTAAATATTGACAAAGAAAAACTGTAAAACCCTGTATAAAAAATACGGAAAATGAAAAATTAAAATTAAATAATACAAATCGCAGTGTTGCATTCAAGAACAGTAGGTCTTACAAACGAGGTACCATTCTATCACCCTATAATGCAATTTAGAATTTTAGGGGTTCTGGTGATATCGCCAAGAGATGAAACGATTTGCATGTGATATATTCAGGTATCTAGTAAAAATTTTCCCTCTCGAAACTTGAACTGAAAATTTTTCTTGCCTTTTCGTTGGGCCATTCTGTATAATGTGCAATTCCTATTGTTTTCTAAACGTGAATTTTTATAATATCGTTCCCTCTGCGGAGCCTGATTGCATCGCAGGCTTTTCCATGCTCCATTCGACTCAGCTTTTCAATGAAAATCCAAAAATTTGGATGTGGCCCACAGCTCTTGTAAGGGCACTGTGAAAATCTTTTGTTGCATTATTTGTCCGAACTTCTTGGAGATTGACCGAGATTCCTTGCCCGGACCATTGTCGAACTGAATAATTGCAGAAGGTTTCCACGACGCCCATTTCAGGATCAGTAGCCCCTTCCATCATCCAATTTTGTATTTCTTGGACTCCTTCGGCGAACCGGTCATTGGGCAGAAGCGCTAAGGCCATCGCCATCCGCACCCCGGTCGAAATTTGGACATGGACATTGGCGTGCCCGGTGAGGCCCAGTTGTCTGTCTAACAAAACAAAAATCAAGTGAATATTCCCTCACGTGCGTGAGTCGCAATAGCGCATTTTCTTAGTGCAGATCTGTCATTGATAGAAATGAAGTCCAGCTTGAGAATAAGAATGTTCATACGAGACAAGAGTAAGTTTCTCGTTTCATGATAATCGTTCCACTAGTAAGAAATTTCAATGTAGCGGCCAAGATGGCGGCGGAATCATAGAATTCAGCTTGATAATAAGAATGATTATACGAGACAAGGGTAAGTTCCAAGTTTCATGAAAATCGTTCCGCTAGTGATAAATTTGAATGTGGCGGCCAAGATAGCGGCGGAATCATGAAATACCATCTGCCCAATGGCCATCCTTGAGGACCTAGGCTATTCATTGTGAAAAGTTCCAGGGCTCTAGCTTCATACCCCGAGGAGTAGTTCAACTTCTTAATTTTTACACGGACAGACGGACAGACAGAAGGACAGACAGCCAGACAGACAGAGAGACTAACGAAAATGCACTAATAATAATTGGCATCGGAGACTATCCCCACAAAAATATGTAGGGTGTTAGGTACTGGGTATTACAAACTTTGAGGGATGATTCCCCATCAAAAATTACTTCAATAGAAAAACTCATGGTTCTAAAATGTTAACTTGAAAAGATGAAAAGATACAGAGAGCATTGAAGTTTGCTTTTTAAAATCGTTTTTTTAGCGTAACTTTTAAACCGTTCAACCGATTTCAATCAAATTTTAACCAAAGTTTACTTAAATAAGTGTACACTTTCGAAAAATAACGCATTTCATCAACAAATTTTGGGGCGAAGATGATACAGGGTCTCCTCCCCATTTCCTCCCTATTTTTATTTCTCTTGTCATTTTTGAAGATGGATGCAATTTTTGCATTCTGCGTTCAGTTCAAATAAAGTTTTTCTTGTAAGTTTTTTTTATTAGTCTCCATTTTCGAGACATTTGGGCTCGAAACTTGAACTGAAAAGTTTTCTTGCCTTTGCGTTGGGCCATTCTGTATAATGTGAAATCCCTATTGTTTTCTAAACGTAATTTTGCATTGGATCGTTCCCTCTGCGGAGCCTGATTGCATCGCAGGCTTTTCCATGCTCCATTCGACTCAGCTTTTTAATGAAAATCCAAAAATTTGGATGTGGCCCACAGCTCTTGTAAGGGCACTGTGAAAACCTTTTATTGCATTATTTGTCCGAATTTCTTGGAGATGGACCGAGATGCCTTGCCCGAACCATTGTCGAACTAAATAATTGCAGAAGGTTTCTACGGCGCCAATTTCCAGATCAGTAGCCCCTTCCATCATCCAATTTTGTATTTCTTGGACTCCTTCGGTGAACCGGTCATTGGGCAGAAGCGCTAAGGCCATCGCCATCCGCACTCCGGTCGAAATTTGGACATGGACATTAGCGTGCCCGGTGAGGCCCAGTTGTCTGTCTAACAAAACAAAAAACAAGTGAATATCCCCTCACGTGCGTGAGTCGCAATAGCGCATTTTCTTAGTGCAGATCTGTCATTGATAGAAATGAAGTCCAGCTTGAGAATAAGAATGTTCATACGAGACAAGAGTAAGTTTCACGTTTCATGATGATCGTTCCACTAGTAAGAAATTTCAATGTGGCGGCCAAGATGGCGGCGGAATTATGGGATTCAGCTTGATAATAAGAATGACTATACGAGACAAGGGTAAGTTCCAGATTCCATGAAAATCGTTCCGCTAATGAAAAATTTGCATATGGCGGCCAAGATGGCGGCGGAATCATGAAATCCCATCTGCCCAATGGCCATCCTTGAGGACCTAGGCTATTCATCGTGAAAAGTTCCAGGTCTCTAGCTTCATACCCCGAGGAGTAGTTCAACTTCTTATTTTTAACACGGACAGACGGACAGACAGAAGGACAGACAGACTAACGAAAATGCGCTAATAATAATTGGCATCGGAGATTATCCCCACAAAAATATGTAGGGTGTTAGGTACTGGTTATTACAAACTTTGAGGGATGATTCCCCATCAAAAATTAATTCAATAGAAAAACTCTTGGTTCTAAAATGTTAACTTGAAAAGATGAAAAGATGCAGAAAGCATTGAAGTTCTGCTTTTTAAAATCGTTTTTTTAGCATAACTTTTGAACCGTTCAACCGATTTCAATCAAATTTTAACCAAAGTTCACTAAAATAAGTGTACTCTTTCGAAAAATAACGCATTTCATCAACAAATTTTGGGACGAAGATGATACAGGGTCTCCTCCCCATTTCCTCCCTATTTTTATTTCTCTTGTCATTTTTGAAGATGGATGCAGTTTTTGCATTCTGCGTTCAGTTCAAATAAAGTTTTCTTGTTAGTTTTTTATTAGTCTTCATTTTCGAGACATTTGGGTTTTAAACTTGAACTGAAAACTTCTCTTGCCTTTGCGTTGGGCCATTCTGTATAATGTGCAATCCCTATTGTTTTCTAAACGTAATTTTTCATAGGATCGTTCCCTCTGCGGAGCCTGATTGCATCGCAGGCTTTTCCATGCTCCATTCGGCTCAGCTTTTCAATGAAAATCCAAAAATTTGGATGTGGCCCACAGCTCTTGTAAGGGCACTGTGGAAACCTTTCATTGCATTATTTGTCCGAATTTCTTGGAGATTGACCAAGATTCCTTGCCCGGACCATTGTCGAACTAAATAATTGCAGAAGGTTTCTACGGACGTCCATTTCCAAATCAGTAGCCCCTTCCATCATCCAATTTTGTATTTCTTGGACTCCTTCGGCGAACCGGTCATTGGGCAAATTTTGGGGCGAAGATGATACAGGGTCTCCTCCCCATTTCCTCCCTATTTTTATTCCTCATGTCATTTTTGAAGATGGATGCAATTTTTGCATTCTGAGTTCAGTTTAAATAAAGTTTTTCTTGTTAATTTTTTATTAGTCTTCATTTTCGAGACATTTGGGTTCAAAACTTCGCAAAACATCTAGAAAACACCATTTCCAAGTGACTAGTAAATAAAATCCCAGAAACTCATGATTCCTCAACTGAAATAGGATTTCTAGGTGTTCTTAGTTGATAAACCACCATTTTTGCTGACGAACGAGAAGTTTTCAGGAAACAAAATGGGTAACCTCATGCATGGATGTTCATAAAAGTACATAGGGATTTCTACCGTGTGATCCAAACCATTCCGAATTGGGGTAGGCTGTGCCCTGGCGAAAAGCAGCTCTACGGCCCAGAATTTGACGATGTCACAGCCTACCCCAATTCGGAATGGTTTAGATCACACGGTATATGTTTTTTCTTATTTGTCATTGTTGCTGTTGAAATGTTTTCATGTATTTGATTGACCTTCAAAGCTGTATTACACGACACAATTTCTTGTACAATTTCTTGTACAATTTCTTGAACTATCTGTCAATTGAACAATCAAGTTCATCATATTTCGACACTAGTTTCCGTCGTTTCGACACTAGTTTCGACATCGAGTTAACCGTTTCTGTCTCGTGATGAAATGACTTTGGTTAACTGATATCATTTTGACATGGTTGACACCCTGTAACTTCTGAAGCAACCGACGCATGAGTGACAGAAGTTGTTTTTCTTGTTCTCCATCACAAAAACTATCAATTTAACCGTTTCTGTCTAGGTAAGTTTTTTTTGTTGACATGTTTGACACCCTGTAACTTTTGAAGCAACCGACGCATGAGTGACAGAAGTTGTTTTCCTTGTTTGCCATCACAAAAACTACCGATTTGACCAAGTCTGTCGCGTGATGAAATGACTTAGAAATTCATGTCGCGATCCGGCGTATTACTATGAAGTGGTCGTAAATGACCGCCAGGAAAGCGCTCGGAGGGTGGCCCGACTGCAGAATAACAACATGATCTGGTACACAGACGGATCCGTAAGAGAGGAAGGAGCCGGGATAGGCATACATGGCCCGAAGTATAGGGAATCACTGCCTGTGGGAAGGTTTCTGTCCACTCTACAAACCGAATTACTGGCGGTGGAGAGGTGTGCCCAGGTATGCCTATCCAGACAGTACAAAGAAGCAAGAATTTGCATTGCCACAGACAGCCAGGCGGCTTTAAGGCACTTAGAGGCCTATGACTGTGAGTCAAAAACCACCTGGAACTGCAAAAAATCACTCATACAGCTGGCCGTAAGCAACAAACTCACTTTGATGTGGGTACCTGCCCACCAAGGTATCGATGGAAACGAAGAAGCGGATGCCCTCGCGAAAGAAGGAGCTCAAACAACATTTATTGGACCTGAGCCCACATGTGGGATGTCGTCATCCCTAGTAATACACTTATAAGAGAAGAAGTCGATAAATGGGAGATTAGGCAGATAGAGGCCTACTGGAAGAGCATTCCAGGCGAACGACAAACCAAACAGCTTATTGCGTTCTCCAAAACAAAGACGCAGCTCATCCTATTGCTCCCCAAGAACGAAATAAGACTACTCACGGGTCTACTCACTGGACATTGCGAAGTGAGATACCACCTGCAAAAAATGGGTAAGGAAAACTCGCCTGTTTGCAGGCTTTGTGCATCGGCAGATGAAACCACCGTGCACTTACTCTGCGAGTGCGAAGCACTGGCACAGAAAAGACTTACGCTGCTGGAAGGTGTGAAACTGACACCCGCAGACATCAGAGGTGAGTCTCCCAAGGAAATCATCCGATTCGGTGGAAAGGTGGATTTCCTGGGACATTTAATAGAAGCACGGTCACGCACAAAAGATCTTATAGGTCGCAGTGCAGAAAGGATCCTCCGAGACCAAACGACCACCTCTAATCTACAATCTACAATCGCTACATCTCTGTTCCCTCTGTTACTTTTCAAAGTTTTCAGCAAGTAGACTGATCGATCTGTGTCCTTATTTAGTTAGGGAATAATCAAGCCTGGTTAGCTTCGGAAGGAACACTACTTTTACCTTCTTTCATCTCACTAAGAGTACTAAGATGTATTCAACCCATCCACCCTGGTGACTTGTATGGCGGAAAGGTATTCATTGCCCAGGATATTTTTTCTTCATCGACCAAGGTGGTTGGCCACAACCCAGTCGTCTCGAGACGGTCTCTCCATACAAAGTTATCAGTGCCGAAGTCGTATGATCTACGTCAGGTTCTATGTCCTTGATTGGTTCTATGTGATGCAAGGTGTCTCAAGTTCCCCATTTTTCCATCAAAGTGATTTCATGGTTTGTTATTATGTATTTCTATCATGACGTATAGCATCTTCAACTTCGATTGAAGTCGTAGTGTCGCTATCAAAGGGGTTCATCTTCCTACTTATTTCCATCAGATCGGAATGATAGTGTCAAGCAGAATGTCTGTTGGATCTCGCTCAAAATAAAGTCTCGTCCTGCTCCATCATCGGTTTTTGTCACCGCGGTAGCTTTTCTTACGGTTATTTCAACTCGGCCTTCTTGCTTATAATTTATGACTAGCTTCGATGGTGTTCTTTGCTGTGTGTCTCCTACTGTTCATACTGTCATACATACTGTATTAGTATGAGGGAAATTATTCTCTTGGTTTGCATTGTTTACTTTTCCAACGTTTCTTTGATGGGTACAGTTTCGAGTGCAGTTTACTATTTTATTACCTACTAATCTGTAATAGGAAAAGCACACCCGTCAAGACTTGGCTCGTCTTCACTCCTCCATGACATTTTCACATCTAAATTCATCACGTAATAGTATATTTCCAACTTTTAGCAGGTATTTTAAAGTTCAAATTGAAGACAGACAGCTGTTCAGTGCAGAAGCTAGCTACTGACGCAACAGCAACACGGTCCGATTTTTGTACTGTCGGGCAATAAAAATCCTTCACCACGACAGGCAAGTTGAGGATGAGGCGCACGCTAATGCCCCATTAAAATACGGACCTGGCGATGAGTTGATAATTGATTTAGGGGGAGCCGTAAAGCTGCTCGCAGCCTAGAACAATGATTGTTTAGTGTTTACGGTGCTATCTGACCCACTTTGGGTAAACAGCGTGCTAACACGCCATCCGTACAGGGTGAGCCACTTAGAAGCTCCCATTATCACATCGCTTTCACCAGATCTCATCTACTATCCCACGTCTACATTTTGAATCTTTCTATCAGTTTCGTTGCGTATCCTCCACTTATTGAATAAAACCTTTCACCTGTCATTTATACGGTATAGGTAGGTGTTATATTATTGTCAAAAAAGGTGAGTTGTTCACGAAACCGTAACTTCAAAGTGCTGATTCCGCGCACGTGATAAAAAAATAACTGTCTAATTATTGTTAGCGATACTTGCGGTCTCGTTTGCGGAAAACCCAAGCGTGATGGCACTTATTAAACCCAAATCCCTGGAGTGATTTATGGCCATTTGTATGGTCGACCATCGACGTAAAAAAGACATCCATCTTGCGGAATGTAATTTTAAAGAGACCCGCGATTGTGCTCTCCAGCTGACCGCTTTTGTATTATTAAAGCCCCTGGACTCTCGGTTCTCTTTCCAGCTTAACGGGATTTTTTTTTTGTGGAGGGGTGAAAGGGAAAATAAAGAGCACAAACTATACAACACACGACGACGGAGGAAAAGCTGGATGGGAGAAAAGAGCATAGCACTGTCCAGGTCGAAGCGAAAGCAACGAGCAACAGAACACCTTATTAGGAAAATTCGGTTTGTGCCGTGCTCTGCCGGTGGAAAACGGCTTTATTGTAGGATTCCATCCGCTCGATGGGATTCTTCCGGTATGTGTTCCGGGGCACATTACCGGGCTATGATCGATGGATTCGTTCGAAAATATGTGACCATTACCTATATAAAGAGACGCCGAGCCGCAGCCGCAATGACACAAATTGAACTGGGAAGAAGAAAGAAGCCGAGATTTATGCTCCTGACTAACGTCACTCTTGGGTATAATAACTTTGGAAGTGGCCGGTATACAGAAAGTATGATATGTGGAGCAGAAAGAAAAAAAAATGGATGGCGAATTCTTACATTACTCGACATCGACAACGCAAATTATTTGCTTTTGATAGCTAAAATTTTTCGACTTGTCACTATAGATCATGTTGCCTCAGGCGAGCTTTTCACCCCCATCTCCCCTACCAACTGCAACAAGAGTTTCTGAGCATGTCTGCAATATATATAACTCTGACAAATGAACGGAAAAATACAGGAAAATGATCCATATAAATGCTCTTTAAGAATATTCAATCACTTTTCTCCTAATGAGCCGTGATGATCCTTAGTCGCCAGTTCGCCAACAGTAAAAATTTCGACTCCTACCACTCATTACCATATAACATAATAATTATAAGTAACGTTTGTTAACCGAAATAATGGATTTTAGCAAAAAGAAACGTCTCAAAAGTATGTTGCAACTTCCACTAACAAAATGATTGCCTTTATAATATATAAGTAAAATGATTCTGTATTTCTTTCAAAAGGTGACGCTATGCGGATACTATGGTTTTTCGGAGAAGCGATTTTCCGACCAAAAATCGTCAAAATGATGCTGATATCAAACATTGTTGGCTACATAATTTCCACAATTTTCCATATTTACTACTTTGTTGGCTTTATGTCCGTGGACAAAATGATCAACTACTGCCCCATATTTGCCGTCACTATTTACGTAAAGGGTGAACCAGGGGCGGGTGTAACTACTCCTTTGCTCGAAGCTTCCATTCCTTTTTTTCATGTCTTTTCAGGCCTTGAACAGTCAACTGGTCGTGTTACGAAAAGACCGAGCGATGGAAAACGTATCCCGATACTTGTACTTGTGGGAATATGACAGCGCCGGACCGAGAGTCGAAACCAAAATTCGACGAAGAATAACTTTAACCGTGACGTACGCCATTTCAAACATTGCGGTTTCAATGATTGCCGCAGCATTATTTGCCAATTTCGATGAGAGAGACCAAGAAATCGTTCTCGTTTTGCACCTATCCGCCACGTTGTATCCTCAATTTTACAAATGGGTTATTTGGATGCTGAGATTGGAAATCGCGCCAACATTTTTCATCATGATGATCGAATCAGTCAGACTCATCTACATAAGCGAGCAGTTCTCGGTTCAAATGGACATGCTTGTTGAGCATTTGAAAAAGATTTCGGAGGCCGAGAATCATTTGGATGTTGAAAAACGACTCAGGTTTTGCATCAAAAGACATCTGGGAATCTCACAGTAACTTCGCCTAGACGCACAGAGAATTCTAAAATGCACTTACCATCCAAAAAATGATGTAGGGAATAGTCAGTCTTTTTTTTAATCAAAATTCTGTATTCAGATCCATGTATAGGTTCTGAAACACCTAGAACTAACTGGACTCTGTGTTCGTACACCTTGTGGGTACCTCTCAAACCCACGTCACTGGCCTACATTTGTATTTTAAATATTTTTCTTGATCTTGAGTTTGAATAAAAAATCAGGCGTGAACGACGTGGTATAGTCCAGACGCTAAGGTCAAAATTTCAAAAGGTTTTCTCGATGAAGAGACTTTTACCTTGCTTCAGGGCTATCTTTTTCATAATGGGGTGACTGGATGTCAACTATCTCACATTCGGTTGTCTTTTTTTCAACTGTTGAGTAGAACGGAGATTCAAGATGGCGGTCGCAAATAAAAAAAGTTCACTGTCTTATTTCTGGAAATAGCAAGCCTTGCATTTGGCTCCTGATCGTTTTAGATTCATGACCATACTGGCCAAAGAACTACCAAGTTGCACTCCGATATCTTGAAAATTCACTGATTCACCGAGAAATAAAATATTCAGAAGAAAATTAAGTTTTTCCTGAATATTTCAGGAACCGCTCAAGATTTTCCAAAACCGTTGACTCTTCCTTGATGGGTGATATATTGTGCGTATATGTGCCTATTCACGTGAATCCATCTGGTTTGGTTATTGATATACGATTTTTTTACTTTTTTTTTCTTTACGACACCCTGTATACGACGCCTGCATTGCTTGCGACTTTGGCTCCTGATCTTAATCGGTCAAACATGGTCTCGGCAACAGGTATGCCAAGTGGCATTGCTTGTTATAAAAGTGAAGGGTATTATACCTTGACATCCGGACTAGTATGTTCATTACAAATTACAAGGTCCAGTAAAATCATCCATTAGAAGTAGAAGAAACGGGCAGCTGGGAACCGAAACATAATTATGTCCGTAGCTTGACCCATATCCATGTTAGAGTGCTCGGAATACCAGAGGGACCTGTGGGCGGAGACTATCTGCGCAAACTGAGTTTATCCAGTGGCGCAGTGGGATCTTAGCTTCGCCTGTGACTTAGTGATGGTCTAGTACTCCAGCTGACGGTGTATTGCTTCCCTTATTCTAACACATAAACTCGTTTGAAGCGATTCTGGTTTTTCTGTTCAGCCCCGCCCACAGGTCCTTGTGGTGTGTCGTCAACTCTAACACTAAATCATAAAATTTTCAAAATTAATCACTGGTTATGTTGCTACACTGAAACTCATGTCAACACTGCAGCACCTGCTAAAACTTCAAATCGCACAAAATGAGAACTTAAACAGTAACTTGCGTAGTGGATGTCGTCACAAGGTCATAATAATATGATAAACGACCTTGAATTTGCATCCAACAATTTCTGTCAGTGGCTGGGATATGCAATGGCTTAGTGACGCATTTAACTTGCCTTCATATTGTGTTGACTCAGCCAATCGATATTTGAAAACCACCAGTGCATTTTAGGACTGCTCTTATAACAAAAATATCTAGCAATAGAACTTTTTTAAGTGCTCTGAACAAGACGAATCGCGACCTTGGGTTCAGTCTGATATTATTTTCGATCGCTGGAGCACTAATGGGGGTCAGCTGTATAGTCTTTGCCTTCGAGGTGTTTTTTAGAAAAATAAAGTGTTCCATGTCGTTAAAAATGTATTTCAAGGGCACTGCTACAGCTAGTTCGAAACGCATGTTTCAATTGCTCGTGACCAATTTTTTATTTGTTCTGATTTTCTGTGGCGTGATGTACGCCGGCCAGGCTTTCGAACGCAAGGTTTTGTGGATCTTCGCACAATTTGAAGATCAGTTTAGGTGAGATATTTTTTTTTACAGTCGGAAGAAGCCCTAGTTGCTCTGTTGTCAAACGAATGGTTCAACTGGAATCAAAAGAATAAACGGTATTTCTTGACGTTTCTAACCAATATCATGGTGCCTTTGAGGGTGTCGTATTTGGAATGCTTTGTGCTCAACTACGGATTGGGAATTAAGGTGAGGTTCACCTTTTTTACTGGATGACTTAATGAGCCGAGCACTTGGCTGTACTATTTAACTGCGAGTTTGAACGATTTGTACTGCTTGACGAGCAGGGGCGTGCTACTAAGCCACTTGTGTTGTTGGCAAAGTCAACAGATATTTGTACGCCAAAGTTAATGTTTTGTAGGCTTCAGTGTACAACTGTACAAGTTATATTTTATGAGCACTTTGTAGCAGCAAAGGGCACAGTTTTTACAACTTCTGCAACTGCTTCGCCGTTGACTGCTTCCAACGTCAACATCATCTTCCATCATTTCAGGATCATTGTCTTCTTCCAGTCCCCTGTTCCCCGTTGACGTTACCCTGTTGTTATTGTTGTTTGTACCTTGGGGTGCCGGGTGGTCTGAAAATGAGATTTTTTTTTTACAAAAGTTATGCTCCTACCATTGAAAATTCGACGTGCGAATCTAAGAACATCCTAACTTGAAAATCGCTACTTTTCAGGAGAGCCGAAACAAGATTTAATCTTTGAAAAATTGATAACGATCGACCGGAATGACTGACCCTCACAAAATTTTGTAGAGTACTGCATTATTATATTAACTTTCAATTTCCGTCCCTAAACTTGGCAGTTTAAATATGTTTCACCTGATTTTGGCAATTTTATCGAGCTAGGATTATACCGTTCTATAAGTTTACGGAAACGGTTAAATCCTAACTTGAGATAAGATGATAATTTTCTATTGCGAATTATACCTGTTCGCGTAAACATACGTGCTGATATCATCCTAACTTGAGATAGGATGATAATTTTCCTGACAAACTATACCTATACCTATGCCAGAAACTACGTGCATAAATCAGAAATTTTAGGTATTGAGCATGTAGCTTATACGCTTTTTAGTGTTATTGATCGGGTTTTTGAATCGATATTGTTCAAGTCATGTTACCTTAGATGTCTTTATATCTGCTAGGCACCTACCTGAGTTTTCAGTTCGATTTTTACTTTGGAGTTTTTCTTTATCTTTTGGTATTTTTTGTTCATCAAATGTTGTCGGACATGTCCCAAGGCGCCAGTGAAGTAGTCTGTCTGCAGATTTTTGTGATCTCTTGTAGCGGGATTTACGTTAATATTGATACCCCTCAATAGCTCCTTATCACTGAGGCAGTTTCAAAAATAAAAATAAAGTGGTTCTTGAAGGATTTTTGCTGGATTTTTGGATTTTTCAATGAAAAATTACTAGGGCGTAAATTTACAGGGTGTCGCAAATAAATATATATTTTTTTATTACATCCTACATTTGAGCATTGCAGTCGATGCAGACTTTTGTCTTGACTACAACGAAACATAACACCCACGGGTCCATTTGACAAAGGAACTACCAACTTTTATCATTGTAACAATCCAAAAATATTGAAAAATCAGTCAAGGCTATTTTGAGAATTTTGTTTCAACCAATTTTCAATTTTTTTCAACAAATGAGCGAGCCTGTAAATATCATTTACCTATCTTTGTAATCGAGACAAGAGTGTGCATGGAATGCATTATTTAAATGTAAGATGTAATAAAACAAGATATTTTTTTGTTACACCTCGCAAAGTAAGGACCCGACAAAACGAGTGGGATTAGATTATTTTGGATTAATTTATTTATTTCTTTTTTAGGAGCAGATTTGAAAAATTTAGGGAAAATTCTACAAAAATTTGTTTTTATTTCTTAAATTGGTTCAGGAATAAGGTGGCTAGAGGGAGGGGGAAGACAATCTTAACGTGAACACCCTGTACAATTTTTTCCATAAATTAACAAAGAAACGAGAGGAAATCTTAAGTAAATACAAAAGTATGTCGCGCTCTCTCGCTCTGCCACTAATACGCAATCTGCTCTTGTTGTAGAGCGTGAGTTAGGATGTTACTCGACGCTAGATATGATCCTAACTCAAGTTAGGATGATGCGGTTCTAGAACTCCGCTGAAACCGAGTTTGGATGTTGCTAGTTTTGTTCATAACTTTGCTGTAGAATTTTTGATTGAAATTCTGATTGCACCATTCGAAAGAGTAGACTTTTTCACAGCAGAAATTGTACAAAACTCAAAATGGCCAAAAATCGAGTTAGGATGCTCTTAGATTCGCAAGTCGAATTATTCTCGCTGGATTAAATAAGAATTTCCAAATAACCAAATGAAAAATAGAAATTTTTTGAGCCATCCCAAGCCAATCGAATTTTCATGAAGATCAATAAATTAGTAAAATAATAACGATACTATTAAGGAAATATTGGCTCCATTTCTTTCAAAGCCTTCTCATCGCAGTCAGGATAAACCTTCCAATGCTCAGGTACCACTTGTAAGAGAAATTGAAGTTGATCCTCGTCCTGAGTTATTTTACGATTAAGTTCCTGAATTAGAGCAACTCCTCTTCGTTGCAACGTCGTTGGTTGCACGAAGCTTTTTGAAAAGTTCTTTTGCCTGCGAGTAGCTCTCAGAATTGCTCCACTCTAATACGTCGGTTTTCCAAAGCTGCTTCACACCAAACTCCTTGAAAAGTTTCATCGTCTTTGTGTTTGCTAAATCATTAAGCTGTAGGCTCTTGAATTCATCTTGCTTAATTTTTGGTCGTACTACCCGGGAAGGACCGTTAGGGGAGTGCGGGGCACTTTTGACATAGTTTTAATTTTAATTTTTTAAAAAATCAGCCAATCATATTTTTTGTGTTTTGCATTCATAGGGGATACATTGTGTTGGATTTGAACCCAAATCTAATTTATTCGATCTGATTTTTTCCCTATTTTTGTGCAAAAAATTATTTTTATTTTGTTGAAATCTGACAAATGTTTCCCATATAGGGGGCAGATTTGACATACCAATGGGGTAGTTTTGACATAATGGTAAAAGGTCATTTTTAAGTGACACATTCAATAATACAATACAAAACATGGTAATGGCAACATTATTTCACATGATATTCTTCAAAATTTAGCTGGAACTCAAAAAAATCACTTTTTAGAAACGGATTTGGCAAAAATGAAATGCTATCCTCTCGGTCAACTTCAAAGATGTCGTCCACTTCTGGATAGAAGAACATGTTTTTGTTATATTTTTTTCTCAGGAACTTTATCTTGAATTCTTGATTTCCCATTCCTGCTATTACTTCGATAACTCTTCCTACGTAGTAAGCTGTCGTCTTTGTTGGAAATTGAATCAAAGCAAAGTAGTCCACGTTTATAACTTGGTCGTCTGTTAACTGCATGATTGAATTGTTGCCCAAAGAGCTCTCTCATCTCAATAAAAACAACAAATCGACATCACTTTCATCTGACAAATCTTGTCTTCTCCTTTTCTTGCTTTTGTTGAACACAATCATCTTGTTTCACTCCTTTTTGTCACTGCCTCTTTCTCGAGCTCTTTCTTCTCTTTTTTCTTTGGTTTCGTTCTACTCGTTCTTTCTACTCGTACTCGTTCTAACACTTTTTCAAATTCGGGCGATTTCGTGTAAATTGTAGATTTGCGTTTTCTCCTTCCTTTTCTTGTATTTGCAATGGTTTTTATTGTAGGTATTGGCCGTAGAATGCCCGGAGAGATCGTTTGATGTTTGTCTTTTTTCAGTGAGCTGGTGGTAGAACTCATAGATGTGGATGGTGTCTTGTCAATCAGTTCTGTAGATGTATGGATTTGGCTCAGTTTGAGTTGTTTTATTGCTTTATTCTCAGTAAGACATTAATCAAGTGAAGTTTGGGTTCCAGTAAGATCTTTGTGGTCACTTTCTCGCGCATTCAGAGCCTTTCTAACGTTGTCTTCATTGATGTCTCATCGGTTAGTTTTTTTTTTTATAATAGCGAACCATTCTGTCGCTTGAAAAGTCAACGGCCTAATGTCAATGACACATAGATTTGAACTTTGTGACCCAAAAACAGTTTACTTTGAGGAAAAATATTTTAGAACTTGATGTGTTTTTTTAGACCACCCTATCGTACCTGTATGTGTTTTTTTTTTTTGGAATAATGAAGGTTCATTCTCTGCTGACAATCAGAAAAACCTATTGATTTATTAGGTTATAGTAACTTTTCTCTTAGAATTTGATTTTTTCTCGTATTTTGTAGGTAATCAAGACGATATATTCAACTGTTTCGGTGATGTTACGTTTGAAAAATAAATAAACAATATTGAAAATTGAATACTTTAATACCCAATGGAGTATCTTGTGTATTTTTCAATAAACTTTCAAGTGTACAAAGACGAGCTTTCTTGGTCCTAGTTCGTGAACAATAAGCTCCAGCGTGTTCCAGTTCAAGAAACGATGAAAATGATTGAATAATAAGAATAAGATTTATTGCTTATAAACTATATACAGTTTTTTTAGCAAGACAATTAAATAAATGAACATGAAAACGAACAAGAGAAGAGAAAATCACTCTGACAGGGCAAACGATCTCAACCTCAGGCAGCTGAAAATATAATTGTGCAAATAAATAATTATTCTTCTGTCCGTGGTTGCAAGCAGTTCTCGCGGGTCCTGAAAGCCTGAAAATATGCCATGACCACCCCTGAACTCATTGTACATTGGGCATTCAAAAAGAAGGTGAGCGAGGGACTCGTGTTTTTGGAGATTGCAAATGCCGCATAGTTTACTTGTATCCACTCTGTATGAAACTCCCCTACTGTATAATTGGATCATGGAGTCGTGTGATGTCCGAAGTTGGGTGTGGAATCTCTTCAGATACAGAGGTTCATCCCGCTTACAGAGATCATAAGGTTTCTGCATAACATTCAGGAACTTGTACTCCGGGTTTTTGACAGATAGAAGAATATTGTTCCAATCTGAGTCACTGTCTAGTTTAAGGATCTTATTCAAAATTGATTCTATTTGGTCATTAGTGATTTTTGGGTTGTTGTCCAATTTTAGATCTACGTCATAGGAAGAAAGTAAATTTTGAAAGTATGAGTACCAGTTAAATTGTTCAGCAGCAGTGTTATGTTTGTGCAAATGAATCAGCCTATGCATTGCTCTCGATGGTAGTCTTCGATCCGACATCTCATAAATTTTTTTCAGATAGCAGAGAACCTCTTTTACAAAAATATAATTGATTCTGCTCAAATGTAGCTCGACTTTGAAAAAACTCAGCTGACACTTTTCCAACTCCCTTATATTTTTTGGACCCCAAGTTACCATGCAGTAAGTAAAAGTTGGCACAATGATACTAGAGTACAATTTATTGATGCAGTCCCAATTTGTGATGTTGTCGTTGTTAATTATTCCTCTTACTATCCCACCCGACATACCACTTCTGCTCACAACGGACTTGGTGTGGTCAGCGAAATTGCAATTATATTTGAAATACACTCCCAAGTACTTGTACCCTGGAACTATTTCGATTACTTCGTTGTTAAAAAAAAGTTTATAGGGTTTGCATTTGACACCTCTTCTGAAAACAACAACTTTTGATTTTTCAGTGTTTAGGTCGAGCTTCATTTCATTGCAGTATGATGTCAAGATGTTCATTGATCTTTGCATAGAGGATGGTGAGTCTGATAGTAGTACTATATCATCAGCATACTGTAACATAAGTACATCTTCACCTCCATCCAGTGGTACTCCCCTGGCGCCCTTTTCCAAAAAGTAATCTTCCATCTTGCAGGTGTAAAGCATATACAGTGTGGGGCTGAGGCAGTCACCCTGTAGCACTCCCTTCGTGATCGTTATCGATTCTACGCTTCCATCCAAAAGCAGATTAGCATTTGCATACAGATTACTTATTATTCTCACCATTTTGGAACTGATCCCGACGTAAAACAGTTGGTGCCAAAAAAGTGTGTGGTTAACAGAGTCAAACGCCCTCCTAAAGTCGATAAAAAAAGCAAAAACTTTCCGTCCTTTCAACCGAAGATTGTTATTTATCAAGGTATTCAATACAAATATATGATCCTGGCATGATCTTTTTCTTCTAAACCCGTTCTGGCTTTCTGGTAGAATATCAGCACTCTCGGCGAAGGTGATCAGTCTAGAATTTAGGATGGATGTGAACAACTTAGTGATGTGATTCAACAAAGCGATAGGCCTGTAATTCTGTATCAACTTTGGGTTCCCTTTTTTGTACAAGTGCACAAGTCTGATGTTACCCCAACCTTTCGGAATCTGTTCCTTTTCCAGAATTAAATTGAAAAACTCATGTACATATCCCAACCAGTCAACAGGTAGTGCTTGGAAAAATTCATTTTTCAACCCATCGTTCCCAGGGGATTTGTTTTTAGCTGCTTGTGTAATGGCTCTATGCAGTTCTGATTTTGATATTACTTGATCGAGATAAGGATGTCTAACATCTATGAAATCATGATTAGCCAAGTCAAAAGCACGGTCGCCTGAGTAAAATTCTTTATAAAAAATTTCTGAATAGGTTAGAGGAATCTCAACTGCTTTTTTCTGTGAAGTGATAGAGCTGCTGTAAGTGCGCCAGAATTGTTGCGGATTATTAATGTTGTTAAGTTTTTGAATAGTTTTTTGCCTTTCTTTTTTTTTCTTGATTTTGATAAGCGCTGTATATTTGTTTCTTTCAGACAAGTACATGTTTAGATCGTTCTTAGCGAATTTGTTCGATTTGCAAAGCCTAAAGAGATGACGTACGGACCTTTTCAGTGATCTACACTCTAAATCAAACCAGGCATTTTTTTGCAACCTGTTGTTAGTATTAATTCTAATTTCTTTGATTAACCCTAGAAATTTGCCACATTCTGAAGTGGCTAACAATAAATTCTCATACATTTGATCTACGTTTTTGGGAAAAAAGCTGAGTCTATGAGATTGTGCCATTATATTTGAAAATGTCCACAATTTTGAGTTGCAACAGGTACATAACTGCGTGAATCTTCGCTAGCATTTCTGTGATCTCAGCACCTGCGGTGTAGCTGACAGAACGTCTCTGAAGACGTTGTACGTCTTTGGACTTCCACGTACCAAAGAAGAAGTTGACTGCGCTTCTGGATAAAACAAGGTCGTGCCCGAGCGAAATAAGATCGTCATAATTGCGAAAAACGATCCACAGTCCAAACTTCAGAAGTGTCAAACCTAGCAATGAAAAGCTGATCACATATGACTTTTCCCGATGAGAGCACCTGAGCCTGAGAAAAATGAAAAACCTACAACTCGCAGAGGCAGGTAAGCTATTCACTCTACCCAAAGTAGGTACTCACCCATGCTCTTAAACAAATACATGAATTTTCTTTAATGAAATAGCAGAAAACAACACTCGAAAGACTAGCTAGGCTAGAAATTTCGTTCTGCGCGTGACATTTGCATGATTGCATAGCGAGCAATATACGACAATGCACTTGATTTTACAAAGCTACACACACATTTGCACAAATGGTGGATGCGCTTCGCCTCGTTCCGCACTCTGCACAGCCCGTCTCTTCCCCGTCGCACACACACCTGTCTATACGAGCCACCTACCCACCACCTCGAGGTAGGCGCCCTTTCATTTAACGGTAGTGGTGTCGCCTTAAAAGATTGCCGCTTTATAACGGGATTATTTAGTTAAAACGTCTCTCCGCCGGGGGAAAGACAGGTGACTCCTGCTCCTGCAGCTCCTGCCGGTGAGTTAAGTGATTGGGACCTCCGACATGGCCCTCGATCCTCTTCTTCCCATATTCTCCGCACCCCTTCTCGCTGCTCGTATCGACTTTATGAGGCGTCTCGCCGTTTGTTCCGCGTACCTGCCCTGCAAGGGTCAGGGGGACTCGTCCGGTCAGAGATGATGACCCCGTATTCTGGCCCGTCGCTCAAAATACTGGTAAATATTTAACCGTACTTGTTCGGAGCATTGCAAAACCCAGCAAGGCTGTAAAGAGAAGCCAACGGCGAGTGGTCTTTCTAGGCTTACGTCATTTATTGCGTTCTCATCTAGAACAAAGAACTGAAGACGTAGGGCCATAGGGAAAATGGTGGGCAACGACGATCGCCGAAGTCGTTAAAAAGTGAGATGCATTACAATACCGATTAAGCAAATCCATTTGTCCGATATTTATGGTTGTGCTGGTGACCGAATTAGGCCTCTCGACAATGTGCGAAGAAGTGGAAGTTGGGAGATGAGGTGGTGGCGGAGTGGTATAGATGATGGCAAGCCAAGCCATTCGCGCTGCCCTGTGTGGGTTCAAATCCCGCTACATCCATGAATATTTTGTGCTGTCCCCGAAATTGCATGGAAAAGCAGCTCAAGAGCTTAATGTCGCCTCGTAAAATAATACAAAAAAAAGTTTAAGGCAGATCGTTCACTCATATGTGGGGTCACTATGACTAGGGCTCAGTGGATCACTGCGATTACTATCTTGTGCTTTGTTCTGTTGCATAAATGGATTATCAAAAAACAAATCCAAGGTTAAGTTATGTAGCCCCATTAGTGGAATAGTGCCATTAAGTCATGAGGCTACCGAGGAGGCTACCTTTTAAATATAAGCATGAGCCCGTGACAGCAGCCGGGTAGCCTGGAGATCAGCAGGACTTTCGTGGTCCTCCAGGTCTTTGGACATTTGCTGCTGACGATCAAAGTGCGAAACTTTTGCAGGTCGGCAAAAATTCTTGCAGTTCGGTATGCAGGCCGTTGCTGTCACCTTCCTCGAGCACTTCCAGACAACTTCCGTGGTCTTCCAGGTCTTTGGACATTTGCTGCTGATGATCAAAGTGCAGAACTTTTGCAGGTTGACAAAGATTCTTGCAGGTCGGTATACTGTCACCTTCCTCGAGCACTTCCAGACAACTTTCGTGGTCCTCCAGGTCTTGCTGTTGGCGATCAAAGTGCGAAACTTTTCTTTGATATGAGTCCTATATCTCCTCATATCAGGACCATGCGCATATTTCATCAGCGAGGTATTTTGCCTTATAAGCATTTCTGCGCACATGCACGCAAACAGTCCACAGTCATAGCCGTTGTGCTGTTGTGGAACGTCCATAGGATGGACTATGGTCCACTTTTGGGTTCCCTCATCAATCTTCTCTCCGTCTTCAAATTGGAATGTTGCCGCGTATGAATTTATTATGTGTCTCACTTGCATCGCCGGAATTGTTTGGCTGCCCCTCGACATACTGTTGAGGTATATTATTTCCTTCTGCTTCTTGATAACAACGAACAGTGTACAGTGTGTGACTGGAAAATTAGTGGAAAAACCACAGTATCTTTTGTCGCCACTCTGTTCTCCAAGAAATACTTCAGACCAGTTTTACAAATTCCAGGGTAACCAGGCTGTATATAGTCCACCGAAAAAACTTCTACATAATTATTCAAGTTGTATCATCGTTCTTTGTGAATCAGGACTGGAATGTATACGTCGAGGATCGAATTTGATATAAATAAATCGCATCCTTCACCATTGGACCCAATGTTTCAAATGGGGCCCAAATGGGAATACTTAGTATATATTTCGCGACCATATATATTAATACTCGCCCATCTTCTTTTGGTTTTTTATGAGGTCTAGAAGTTGCAGGTGGGGCAAATGCTAATGGTGATGATCGGTTTTCAACTTTCGGTGGAGAAACTGGTTGTGATGGAGATCGGTTTTCGACCTTCGGTGGTATTGATGAAGCTGGCACTGGCATAAATCTATGCTCCACCAACTTCCAAGGACCTGGATGACCACGAAAGTTTTCCGGAAGTGCTCAGGGAAGGTGACCGCAACGGCCTGTATACCGACCTGCAGGAATTTTTGCCAACCTGCAAAAGTTTCGCACTTTGATCGCCAGCAGCAAACCCCTGGTCGAAAAGTTCCCCTGGTACCCCGGGGTATTAAGGGCAAACCCCCCGGGGTGTAGGGGTACACTAGACGGTTCAGGTGTATATTCCCCTGGTGATCCGGGACCCTGGGGGTGTATGCTCTTTGAGTGTAGGGGC
Organism: Anaspis maculata; assembly: GCA_949128115.1. NCBI lineage: Eukaryota > Metazoa > Arthropoda > Insecta > Coleoptera > Scraptiidae > Anaspis > Anaspis maculata. The sequence continues at coordinate 61,675 of CASBRS010000019.1, read as the reverse complement.
ACTTCGAGTGACTAGGTGGATATTCCCCTGATACACCTGCACACTTGGGGTATATGCCCTTAAATGTAAGGGAATGCCTTGCAATTGGTTGTAGAAGTTATACAACGTCATTATAAATTCAACCTCCTCCATGTTGACTTGTGATCCCAAACTGTCAAGTCGTATCATAATCTTCTGTTTCATGTTGATGACATTCAGTCGAAAATGTTCGGATCTCACAACAGGAAAAAGGACAATATCTTTTCCAGGAACCTGATGTTTAGCAAAGTAATGGCAAGCTTCCTCAAAGATGAATCGATCGTGATTTTTAATCGTATCGTATATAAATAATTTATTCAAATAAAATAAATTAACACCTTTCTATATAAAATAGATTGCCTAAGACAAAGGATACCGCATCATAGTGAATTTTCTAATTAAGTTGAATAAATAATTTGATAAGTTGGAATTTATACATAGAGTTAAATTTTAAATTGAGAACATATGGTGTTTGAAAATTCTGATGGAATCCTTGAGTGCGGATAATGCGATATCCTTTGCCCTTCTGGTCGATACATTAAATAACTGACAGAAATTTGTGATAAAAAATTTGGGAATGGTTCCCCGAGCTCCTATAAGGTACCCGAACACCTGAATACTATCTATATCAGACTTCTCCTTTTTCACGAGTCTTTCCGTTACAAATTCCTGAAACAAAGAAGCCCCTCGCTTTTCCGCCGCATAGAGAGCAGCAACTCCCTCTCCATCTATTACTGCTCGAGAATCCACAGCAATGAGTTCTTTGCTTCGGATGACGAAAGAATTGTCACAGCTTTGAAAACTGTCTTTTAGAGCAGAACATTTTTCAAGAAAGTTATTTTGGAACGAAGCGGTCAGCTCGTGATAAGAGGCAAACACATTTTCGTCATCTTCGCCATCATCATATTCGAACTCCTTGAGAAGTCTACTGATTTCAGGACCACCAATAGTCCAGCGTCGAAGTGCAGATGGATCCTGAGTCAGCCCAATGGCTCCACCAGATCTTTTGACAATGGCATTGTTTTGCTCATGAGCATGGTCAATGCCTAGAGCAGAAAATCGCCTGTTTGTTTTATGAACAACAAATTTGCCTGTGAAATGAAATTAGATGACAAAAACCAAAAAAAAAATTATCATAGGGTGACTAACGCATGCATATTCTACACCCACCTAACAAAAATTGGGAATTTATATCTCTTGCTTTCATTGACAATTCCTCCAAGTCCTGGATGTATATGGTAAGCCATCTAGCATAATTTTGGTGATCAAATAAAAAGTACCACGGCGCCATGTGTCTTATAGCATCTTTGAATGCCAAGAAATTCCCTTGCCGGATAGCCCTCACGAAAGTCAGCAATAATGTCTCCAAGTTGAGGACAGAACTTTTTTTTTGGCGATTCCTTGGCAGTTTTGAATATCCACTCATCCAAGGGAGTCTCACAATCCGGATTTTCTAAGAGGTATGCTTCTTGAAGCAAAGAGTGGAGTACTGCGGCAGTAACTTGATGAATCTCCCTGGATTTTTTAACATGGCACATCTGAAATACAACAATAAAATAAGGTATCTAATGGATCTATTTAGACACAAGATTATTTTAATAAACATCAAAAATAGTAACTATGAAAAACTACCCACCTTCAAGAGGCCTTCTGCACCCGTGCCAATAAAAATTCTATAGTCGGTGTTGTCTTGCGTGATGGTAACAAATGGGGGAAGCTCAAGATCTTCATTTGGCTTGATGTAAATTTGGCGTCTGAAACTCAAAATGTGGGAAAGTTCGTCATCTTCGATGTTGGCTCTGAGAAATGTCATGTTTGACATTGGTTCGCAGCCAACATCTCTCAAAGCGTTCTCGAGGAGCTCGTGGGGAATGTTTGGGCAAACATTGGACAGAATGATTCTCTTAGCCGGTGAAATAAGTCTTCGAATTGTTACAATTTTTCCCTCAATCTCAATTTTCCCGTGGCTATTCACGATTTCATCGACATTCTGTTTGGTTGACAAGAATATGCAGATGCGGTTTCTTGAGATTCGTGATGCAAATGTGATTTGTTTTGGACCTACAAGCTTGCTGATTGGTACTACGTAGTCTCTTAAGAGTCCTCTGTACGCTTGAAGCAGCTCCGACTAAAAGGCCTCTAAATCGAAGGCGGTGATTCTCTTTCAACTGGTATTTGGTGATTATACTTCATATCTCCATAAAAACATGTGAAAGAAAAAAAATCCGAGAAAAGCCGATCACAGCCGAAGATAGTCAAATTTTACGGGCGCCATCCTAGGGCCTTTATTTGACTTGGAAAGAAAATTTCTTTTCTCAAGGTGGACTCTCTACAGTATTCTGCACCAACGTACCGGGTGATTTTTTAATAAAATATCTGGAGCCAAAGTTATTTGGCTCTGAAAATTATTTAAAAAATGCTCAAAAATTTGGAGCTTTATATCTTCAGCTGAAAATTTTTCACTGAAAAACCACCCGGTACGATTGTGCAGAATACTGTTGAGAGTCCACCCTAAAAAAAGGATTATTGTTTCAAGTCAAATAAAGGCCCCAGGGTGGCGCGCGTAAGATTTGACTATCTTCGGCTGTGATCGGTTTTTCTCGGATTTTTTCGCGTTGACATGTTTATATAGAGATATGAAGTGGAATCTCCAAATGCCAGTTCAAAGAAAATCACCGGCTTCGATTTAGAAGCATTTTAGTTGGAGCCACTCTGAGCGTACAGAGGACTCTTAACTTGAGTTTATCTACAACATCAAGGACTATGGCCAAGTCCTTGCTTGGAAACATTGTATTTATTGAAGCTACGCTAGAGTACGATAGGTTTTTATTTGGTAAATTTGAGTTTTGTTGGGAGTTATTTCTGTTTTGGGGTTGTGACATTTAAAATTTTTTGGCTCCTAAGACCAGGGCCTAAGTTTTGATTGAAGATTTGTTCAATCAACAAGAATGGTAAATAGTTTTCGTGTATATAAACAACAACAGTCCATTCCTATAGCGCAAAAAGCACTATAGGAAGAAGCGGCCTTTTTGTTGTCAGTACGATAAGATAATAATGTGCCTGCTTATAACGAATTCATGCAAGTTTTGGAAAATAAATTGGACTCGGCCGTTTTTCCAGTAGACCGTGAATGGTGGGAAGGCGGATCTATTCCTTCAGTGGATCATCCAGGACGTTATCCAAAAAACAGAAGAAAAAACTCGCGGGCCGAACACCACAATTTTGTCAAAAGGCGAGAACGTTCAAACACGCGTAGCATTGTGTCATGAATTTTGAGTGTGTCATGCTTTCATTTTCGTATAAATTTAATGTCAATTATCCTCCGTCTGTTTTTGTGGCTCTTTATTTTTTTCATGTCATTTCGATGCTCACTGCTAATTTTGTCAGCTATTTGATGTACCTATGTATTTTCCACGATCCCCATTGATATTTTATTATTGCTAATTTTATTATACACCTTGTGGATTTTATTCCTTGTTGATTTCATACACTTCTCTGATGTTTTCACATTTATCTACTGATGTTTCTGTGCTTTTGTTTTACTAATTTTACGTAAGTTGAATACCTGAAATTATCAGTGTTTGTCATTTTGTCATATATTTGCGAGTCTTCTTCCTTGGGTCTAACTCACTGGTTTGTTCGGCGAATTCTTCCAGTGAGTTGCTTTTTTCCGAATTCGTCACTCTCCCTTTTTCTTTGACTGAGACAGTTTGAGAGATTTTGTTGTTATATTTCACTTACTTTTGTTCATGTTGCTCATATTGTTTTATTTTCCAATACTGTCAGTCCTGTGTTAGGTGTTTTGAGAAAAGAACCATGAAAAAAGAACCATAAAAGAATTATTTTGCACTTATTTTGCTCGAGTAAATGTCAATTTCTGTGCAATGAGCGTGTTTTAATAAGTTCCTTCTTCTCTCCCTCGGGCTCGTCTTTCTCCTGAGCAAAAGCGGATCGAAGGTTTTTTTTTTACAACGCGGGTTCGAACGCGGGCACAACGAAAATGAAAACGGGCACGACGAAGGGGTCCAGATTCCAAATTCCAGATTTCGGACGATCACAAATTAATGTCATGTAAAGGGGGGTAGGGGGGAGGGTATATAACAGCTGATTTCTGATACTGGCTATTTTCGCCAATAGTTACTACTTAACTAAAAACTTCACCGACTGGAGACCGGATCGAAAATTAAAATGCTACTAATGCTAGCAAACCTAGGTATCCTGCAAGCTCTTTTGACACTCACAAGAACCACAACTAACAATAATTGAGTGTCCTACTGTCCAACGGTATGAATAGCACCATTCGGCTACCATTTATGTATTTTCGAGATTACCTACTGCCAAATTACTTGCTACATTTTGTTCCAAATTACTTGCTTTGCCCGCCCCTGGTTCTTTTAATAAACTGGCGCGATTTCGTATCTTCACCAGTACTTCCGCAAACTGAGAGCCGTCCCTCATTCGAACCTGGTGTCGTCCCCGTCTTTCGCCCCCCAATGTTTGGCTGGAGTTCCATGTGGACGCGAGTGGCTGCTGTGTGAGTGTCTGTGTGTGTGTGTGTGCGTTTTCTTGTGTGCTTGTGCGACGATGATCACGGGGGCACGTGGCCCCGCGATCGGAGACGGGAGCCTGCGCGCCGCCTCCACCATCCGCCGAACAACCGGAGTTCGCCGCAACACGAGAGCAGATTCCGCGTGCCGTCCCGAGCGTCAGGACTTGTACGGTGTAGGGGTAGCGAGAGCGCCCAGTAGTCGACGTGCACTCGTGTTTTCTTGGCCGTCAACACTGAAGAAGTCGAAACTTCTGGAGGATACTTGGTGATGCGCCCGGTGCGTTTGTTCTTGACAGTTGTTCAGTGCCATGCCACCGCCAACAATTTTTCCAGCTGTGTTGTTCCGCCGGCTACCGGTGATGTTGGTGTTGATGGTGATGGTGATGGTCTCTTCTGGTGGGATTTCAGTCGAAGGTTAGTTTTCGCTGTTGAACCGAATTTTCATCGACCGCTGATACCTCTGCAATTTCTTATAATCAAACATGCTGGCTTTTGAAGTCAAAAGAGATTCAGAATCAACTTTTGATTAATAATTCACATGGAAAATATGTCGTGAAACTTGCACGACTAGGGTTCGCTTTCGAACTGTCCCAAGTCTATTGACTTGACGTCAGCAAGTTACAAGAATACCTAACTAAGGTTTCCCAGAATGTGTTTGTCTGTCAGCTGTTTAGTTATTTACATAAAGTTCAGAGTTGCTGCAGAGCAGATGGGTTTACTCAGGAGTTTGCAGTTTGTAACGAATTGATATTACTTTGGTAGATATTGTTCAAAAGTATGTCTTCATCCCATTTTCAGCAAATTTTGAAACATTTTGATCAAGGCGAAGTTGTTGCATTGGATTTTTTTCGATCAGTTTGAACAAAAAATCTAGATGAATGTTCAAGCGTAACAAATACAAAATTCCTTCTTGACGGTCTCTTCTACTTTCTACTGATACGCAATCGCATGCTGATAACCTGTGGTGTTTTGGCCTCGGCTCAAGTAGAAAATTAGACTTGATAATATTAAGAAGAATTGTAGTCGCATGTTAGGCAAAGGTATGAAGTTCAATTTCACGTTTATGGTTTTAAAAAAGAACTTCAACTAAGGCGTCAAAATTTTGTTCTATTTTTCACGTATTCACACGAAACAGGCACTTACCCAACCATATACCTACCTATCATGACTGACGGGATATGTTATGCTTTTTAATTGGATGTCTGGTTGCAAAAACTGAGCCTTCCTCCCGGTGGCGTCAGAGTTGGGGGAGTTGCGGGGTTGTCCAGAAGTTTTCCCAATTAAGGCGACCGACGGTCACAATAGTCACAAATATCAATTAAGTTCAAGTAAGTACTAGCTGCTCTCTTTCGTTTGAGAAAATTGTTGTGCAGGAATAGTTATATTCGATACAAGAGCGCCATTTCAGGACTAAAGAGCCGAATGCTGCAAAAGAGGACGAAGACCTGAACTGTCTCAGCGCTCGATTGTCAAAAAATATTTTTCAAATTTGTTCTGTTACATAAAAGAAAACTTTTTTTGTGAATTTGGGCACTACTCCACTACTTCTGACAAATGTGTCTAGCGTAAAGACTCATTTTACATATACCTTATCCGTAATAACAGTAACAGCAACGCTAACCTTAGTGTAGAAGTTTGGACCTGTACATTTTATCTGTGAGGCTAAGAACACAACGAGAGGTTGTTGGCGCCGAACCCGGAAACGAGCAACCTGCTTTCGCTGCGTTTTCGGCCTCACTGATGGAATGTACAGGTCCAAACTTCTACACTAAGGTTAGCATTGCTGTTACTGTTACGGTTAAGGTCTATTTAAATGGCACTCACATAAACCGCAATCTATAATATAATTTATACTTATACCTATTTAGTTATATTTCACTTTCTACGTTACGTATTTAATGTGTAAAAGTAATTTTTATCGTTAAGTCAAAACTGTATCTTTGCGAATGCAAGTAAAGCTTGCAATCCGAGGCGGAGCCGAGGTCTCTAGATGCAAGAAATCCATTTCTGGACAAATAATACACAACATTTTACATGCGGAATACTCGATTTTTGTAGACTAAAACATTGAAACCGATTTGGCTTGACTTCTGTCGCTCTTGGCAGAGGCTTGTAGTTGACAGCGGATGTTACCAACATGCGAACAAAAATAAAAATTTTTATCCGATCAAAACAATATTTAATTCGTCAAAGGCTCTTAAATCTCATACCTATTGATGAACTGCTGCTAAACGATTGTACGATTGTACCTTACAAATTCAAATCGAACTAAGGAAAAACCAGTTGCAAAGCTTTCATTTGTTGCCAAGAGAGAGGCAGTCTGGGGGGCAGTCGTAAGACGCTAGACAGGTACCTACCTAATTATTCTGATTTGCTCCTGAAAGTTAGACAACACTAATTTCAGACCGAATGGCTTTCCAGAGATATTTGAAATTGGTCTCATCATCTTCTACGACCTCAAAAACATAAGAATAGAACCAATTTTGAGGAAAATCGGGCCAGAAATAAGCTCTTTATGCGCGCACTCTGTTTACACCCTCAATTTTCCGCCATCTTGGATTTAAGGGACAAGGGATGAAATTTCGAAAAGATAACACCCCTAGTCGTGTTCAGCGGGGTCTAAAACCTAAGAAACCACCTGTTAATCAATTGTTACACGATTTGCTTCTAGGAGTGATTTCTAGGCCTCTTTTGAGATTTTCTGCCTAGTCTATGATGCCTAATGCCTACCCATGGTGATTACTGTTAATGACTTTGTCGCCAGTGGCCAAATTTCATTGATGGGCTTTGTTTTGACGGCAGTATGAATTTTGATTTTTTCTCATCATTCACACATTTTCTGTTTTCACGGCTTAAGTTTAGTAACAAAATTAGGTTAGGATCAATTATTTTTTCGCCTGGTTGAAAGTATATTCGCAATCAAGTTTATTTATTTATAATGTTTTCTTTCTATTTATTCGCGAAGTTCCAACAATGAGCTGGTGATAATTCCGGTTTTATATTCTAAATATCATCCGACTTTTTTATCTATCACAATCTTATATCATCAAAATTTGTGATAACATCATCGGATGTGAGAATCATAAATTCGAGCATAAACTGGAGTATTTCTACAAACAAGAATAGCAAAATATTGTTATATACCTAAGACATAAGGTTGACACCATTCTATTCTCCAGTTTTTGATCTTTTTTATTGTCTGAATAGATAATTTAGCTCAACCATCGGCTGATGATGAGATGTTGGATTGATTATAGATTTCCATTTTTTTTTCAAGGTTTCAAATCTCTCACCTGATTTACTATACTAATGGTGCGATTCTCTAAAAAATTACATTCCATAAAGGCTCTGTTACGCTGTTATTACCTAGGCAACAGCCAATGGCCACCAGGGATTTTTACATAACAGAGCGTTTATGGAATGTTATTTTTTACAGAATAGTATACCACAATCACAGATGACTGGAATGCCGTGCCAAAAAAAAATCTTTTCAATTTTGCGATTATGGTTTTGAACTACAAGGGTGAACTGAAGAATTCCCGGCTTCTATTTTTCGACATAGCCGGCTTCTAATAAAGAGTGATTCAAAAGTGTCGGACCACCTTGAAGGTGCGTGATGTGGAAGTGCAGTTGAGTGCTGGGAAGTTGTTAAAAATTCCTATGCTTTTCAATTTTGAAGTTATGGAGGTATAAAAGTTCGTCCTTCGATTGCTTCTATTTTCGTCATTTAAAAAGATTTTAGTTACTGTTTATGGAGAAATATTGAGCACAAAAAATCAACCTCTGAATTTGTATTGAATTTCTGTTTTCCATACAAGGTGAGTCATAAACTACAAAAATTCAGTTTTTATGAAAAAACCAGAAGCAGAAGAATTTTATTAAAACTTATTGTGTTTTATTCTGATGTTCTACATATTAGGTTATGGGACCACTGTGACTGTTTGCAGGCACTTTGAGAAAAAAATGATTACCAGAATTCATGACTCACTCTCTAAACAAAACATAAATTCATTACAGATTCTGATTCATTACTAATTGTTTTTCCATAAACAGTTCACCAAAATCTTTTGAAAGAACGAAAATAGAAGCGACCGAAGGACCAAATTTTGTCCCTCCATAACTTCAAAATCAAAAGACATAATTTTTCCAACAACTTTCCAGCACTCCGCTGCACCTTCATATTACGCACTTTCAAGATGATCCGACACTTTTGAATCGTATAATAGACTTATTCCAGTGGTATTCAAGGACCTTTATACCATTCTTATAGGCTGATTCTGTCAACTGCTCAAAATAGACATTTGTTTGTAGCTGCGATAATTTCGAAGTCTGATTATTATGTTCAACAAGATTTCCAACTATGTGAATTTTCATCATGTTGGGAAACAAATTGAAGTCTGATGGAGCCAAGTCAAGTCCAAGTGAGAAGAGTGCATAAGGCACCTATCTCTTGGAGGGCTTTTTCGTGACCAAAACTTCACTCAATATGATGATGTACTTACTTGCTCGTGTGGTTCGCCCCCAAGCGCAGCTATCTCAATTACTCCAATCGACGATTGCTTAACACCGAGCTCAACACCATTTCGGTCATTTTATCGACGATTTCTCCAGAAGTTGCCGATTTTGGCGTTCCTGGCCGGTGCAGCTTCATTCTCAATTGTTCGTACGAACACGTTGAAGGTCTGCAACTCATGTTTTAACCGTTGTGTACGACTGAACGCTGCAGAATTTACTCAACGTGGAACTGGAATCCAGCTTTTCTTTCATCTCTATTAGGGTTGAACCCTTGGTTACTTTTTCTTTTTATTAGATTTTTAGATTCAATATATGACTTATTTGAAATAATAATAGTCAAGATTTCGTTTCTTCTCTCGTCCATGAAAAATATTAGTGTTTAAAACTCTTGGGTTTATTGGACAAGGTTTATTTTTTTTTAGACTGCCGACGCGACGTTTCGTCGAGGGTATGTCGACTTTATCAAGGCTTTTAAAAGGAATACAATATAAAAGATAACATGATGATTGTGTAAAGAGCTTTAAAAGATGTAAATTAAAATTTGTAAATCATGGATGACAATGACATATTTTCTGACAATTATCCAATAAACCCAAGAGTTTTAAACACTGATAGTCAACATGAGCAAGTAGGTACCAAATATTTTCCATTCAACCCATAACAACTGTCCTGTCTTTTCTATTATTTCTATAGACTGAAGAAGTGTGACGTCACAACACGGCAACATGGCTGGCGGTTGACATTTTCTGGAGGCCAACGTCAAACGTGACATGACCGTGGGATGCACGGCACGTGGCATGCACTTGACGTTTCTCTGTTTGTGTTTGTCATGTGTTTGTCAAATTTTTGCGAAGGTAAATAACGGAAATGGATATAACAAAAAAGATTCATATTTTGAGCTATATCAGGTGGAGGAAATCAAACTATATTGCTATAAACTAAAAACTGCTAACTATAAACTGCGATCCATTGCTCTTTGCCTCTGAGCATCTCATGAACGAGATTGTCGACGGCGATTCTCCTGCTCAGTTTTTCTTCGAGGTCTTCTCGCTGCCTTGATGGACCGTTACAATGAGAACGAGCGTGTTCCGCGTTGTCCTGGCGCTGAGGCTTTTGAGGCTCCCCAGTATTTCTTTCATCCAACTTTGAACCAAGGCGTTTCACTGCCGTTGCCACTGCTCGACGAACTGCTCACTGGCCTTGTTTCTGCTTTCTGGTTTGCTGGTGGGCACTCCTAGGCTTGTTTCCTCTAATCGCAAGCATCGGGGCGAAGGGTGGGATACCCGAGAGCGCTCGGGCTGCATCATGCGGAACCGTTCTGTAGGCACTGGTGATTCTGAGTGCAGCTTTGCGCAGCTCTCTGTTGGGCTATGTCTGGCCTTTTTGCAACCAAGTCCGCCTGTATGACGCTGGCTGTCTCTTAGGCTGGCAATTTCAGCAATGCTCACTGCCATTTTGCACTGACTTTTGTGACTTTTGTTGTGAACCTCCAGAAAATGTCATGCCAAACACAACCAAACATAGAAACGTCACGTTCATGTGACGTTGGCCTCCAGAAAATGTCAACTCTCGGCCATGTTGCCATGTTGTGACGTCATCACTTCTCCGGTCTATTATTGACTTAGGTTTGGTGCTGTGAGTTTATCTTCTTTGAAAATCAGATCCTCACCTTGAACGATCTTGTATCTCAACAACAGCGGGGAAATTTCAACATTTTCTCAGCTGGGTTGCGATTCTTGAATCTGTCTTGAAATTTCATCGTGGGTTTTACCAATGCTGAATTAAGATAACACGAGTTTAGTGATATGTATTTCTTTTGATCAGTCGACCAGATTGTAATCCATTTAATTTCGTATGTAGGCATTAATTGCAAATTTATCTGTTTGATGGAAGTCGCAGTAGTATGCTCAATCAGGAGGCAGTGAAACCGGTCTGCTTGAGGCCTGACTTGGCATAGGTGCTAAACTATTTAGACCAATTCGAGAATCGCAGGCCCAATCAGAAATTTCACTTCTGTCTTTTGGCCAGCCATTCTGAATAATAAGTTCTTCGATTTTTTTTTTAATATTTTTTCAATTGTCTGTTCTAGATTTCAGTTTTTCTAACCTTCCATCGGTGATTTTGATATTTACAGTGACGAGACAAAGTGGTTTTAGATCTATTGTTGTTTAATATTATCATTGTTCAGGTAAATTCACTCTGGATAAAGTTTGTGCAAGTATCAACTTTTCATTAGGATCGTAAATTAAGTTGAGGTCAAATTTTTGGTGTGTTTCCACATTAAATCTTTTTCCATACACATACTGATGGAATCTTGCAACTCCAAAACAAATTGCCAAGACCTCTTCTCAGTTTGAGCGTGAGTATGACGTGAAATAGGTATCTTTGAAGGATCATCATTGAAGTTGTCGCACTTTGGAGCCTGTCTAATATCGGCGACTTTCCCCTAAAACAACTTCCATTGAGCTATAGCACGATGCGGTTCAACGGCCAACCCTTTGCGCCCTGCTCTGCCCTTACGCCTAACCACAAACCACAACGCTTCAGTGAGCAAAACAGACATGCCAAGCGAACTAAAATACCACTGATTTTGATACATTTGGTTCACTGTTATACCTGCTATATTGTGCTTTCCAGATAGGTAATCTTTCAGAACTGGCTCATTCATTACTTTCATGTTTTCATACTTTACTTTCACTATATACCAACACATAAATCTCATCAGGGGGCTTTGTTTGTTGTTCCTCAGGTGGCCTCGCTACATTTGTATTTGTGGAGCTTCCGGAATTTCACGATTATTTGGAATCCGTAAAAATCTGGTTTTGAAAATCATCTTTGTACTTTCGTCAACAGGCACACTGGGCTATTAAGCATAGGCGGAATAAGGAATCTGGATAGAAATGTCGTAACATGCTATTCTTTTATTATGAAGATAAATGTTCCGTACATCATGGGGGAGTGGTAGCTCGCTAACATCCTATTCTCCCCCAGCGTGCAATTTCCTAATATCTGTATTAGTCAACAGATTTATTACTATTGCTTTTTGCTTTATGTACAGCGTGATCCGTATCCGTGCGGACCTGGGTCTTGCTTTCCCCACGTTTTACCGAGCTCTTTGATTCTTTGAACGCGCCAAGAATTTCCACCCGCAATGTGATTGGAACTGGCAAAGACTCTGGAACTGCTGATAACAAAGGAAATTTTCTTGCTTTCCCTGCACAATGCGCGTTGCTTTGGAGGGAGTGACACTGCATAGTCGACTGCAGATATCCGAGCGCTTGTTTCGCGCCATCAGAAATTGAACTTTCCGCCAGAATACACGTTAACACATCTCTCGAAGATCTTGCTCGTGGTTTTCGGGCAATTAGCGTCGCTAACCCGCTTTATCTAAGTGGCAAATTAGTTGCTCGCTAAGGGCACGGCAACATTGCTTTGTTCTAATAGCGATCCATACTGCTTAGTCAGGAGATTTATTACCGTTGCTATGCATCAGGGTGATCGGTATCTCTGAACTCAGTTTATTTATCACGACGTAGGTGGGTTGAATAAAGTGACAGTTGATAAAGCTGATGACATAATACCTACAGCGTGTTCAACAATGATTGTCCTTGCCGCCTTTCGAAAATAGCGGTTGCAACTGGCCTGTGCCGCTTCAGTGAAGTTATTTTGAGATCCGTAGTAATGAAATTGATAGGCGTCACGTCAAACTAACTGATATAAAATTTGAGGTTAACAGTGACGGCTATGACTGCTGGTAAATAGTGAACAAGCAGCTTGACGGAACGGAAATTGACCAGCCGTCAATGCCGTCACTGTTAATCTTAAATTTTATTTCAGTCAGTTTGACTTGACGTCTATCAACTTCGTTACTACGAACCCCATAATAATTTCATTGAAGTAATTTGAGGTTAACAGTGACGGCTATGACTGCTGGTAAATAGTGAACAAGCAGCCTGACGGAACGGAAATTGACCAGCCGTCAATGCCGTCACTGTTAACCTTAAATTTTATTTCAGTCAGTTTGACTTGACGTCTATCAACTTCGTTACTACGAATCCCATAATAATTTCATTGAAGTGGCACAGGCCAGTTGCAACCGCTATTTTCAAAAGGCGGCAAGGACAATCTTTGTTGAACACGCTGTATATCCCGTTCACTTTTTATTCTCAGTAGAATGACTTTTTGGAGCAAAAATAAAGTGACAAGCTGGAGCGCTGGGAAAATTCGGCTGATGGCCACTGATAGTTTCGCTTCAAAACTTTGCAGTTGACATCAGCCGTAGCCGTGCCCCCCCCCCCCCCCCCAGCTTGTCACTTTATTTTTGCTAAAAGACACTTTCTTGCGAGTTGTGCACACTATTTTTCCTTTGACTAGCCTCTTTTTCTGCCTCTCTTTGAACGACGTGTATGCATTAGGCATTTTAGACGTCACACCAGTGCAGTGTTGCCAACGATCTGATATAGTACGCCAAATTTGAACCAAATAATGTTTTAGGGGGACAACCGAAGTACAGGGCGCTTATGGAGTTCCAGTTTCTGCATTTTTGGTTAAGTCAACTCAACTTATCTTATCGTCTAGGATTATAATCTAGTGTATTTTCTTCTTCCCAGATGTCTCTTTTCTTTCCGTCTTGTAACATTTTATAAATCAAATATGACACTGATACAATAAAGTAAAATATTGTAAATAGAACTTCTTGATCGTGAAAAACTGATAAAATTGTATAATCGGTATCCCAGCGCCATCAGCGAATTCTCTCGCTGATCGCCATCTTTGACGGCTTCTCCTCATCAGACACATGCTGCTGGCTCGTAAAACAGAACATGAGATTTTCGTTCTCAAACAATTTATCGTCGTACTACTCGCACTGTATGATGTATGCCATTTTTCAACTAAACGCTCTGCAAGTCGTCTTAAGAGAGCCCGAAACTCTTCACCAAGAAAGCCGTCGGTGGAAGTCACGAGCGGGGAAAAGGTAGCGTGACGCTTCTGACAAGCTGGAATTTTTTTCTCAGATTCAGCTCGCTTTAACACTGACTCGGGAGAGAGGGAACCATAACTGAAGGAGCGTCAGTGTCTGTGACACGTATATCAAACAATGCCTTTACTTGTGGCTCCCATATCCCCCGACATCCGAGATCAGCTCGCAGAGCAGTTTCATCCATTTATATGATTGTCTTCTCTTCTATTAATAGGTCACGGACACCATTTCCCTAAGCTGTGTCAATGAGGTCACCGACTGCATCCCGTATTTCGTTATGCCTTCTTATTGTAAGCCCTCCTATTCGGCAACTCAAAGCATGCTAAGTGGAGAAAGTTTGACCACAACCGTCGCATGTTGTGGGGATGTAACTGGGGACTCATCAAAATTGAGAGGTTTGACAGGAACACTCGACAACCAGGCACCAGTTTTATAATTCTTGCCAATGGCTCTCTGGATGATTTGACAGTTCGAAGTTTTTAAAGGGTTGCAGATAAGATCAGCTGAACGCTGGCTCTTTTCATTTCTTGTTCAAGCTTGCGAGATGTTCTTAAATTTGTTTCATGGATATCTAGGTTGAGGGCACATTTTCTAGATATAGGGAATCAATCATTACATTGCTTATCATTGCTGATCCATGCTCAATGGTAGCATCCACTACTGGGTCAGTCATTCCGATGCCACCGTCTCTTATAGAAAGGTGAAGAATGTCACATTCTTTGTCGCTTAGTTCACTTCCAAAGAGTGATGGGAAAAGGATAGTTCGTACTGTTGATCTTGAATGTTCAAAAGTCTCATCTCCAACATACACTACTTGCTGTAAGAAGGCCCACTCAGGCTGGAGTGACTTAGTGGCGAGAGCTTAGGCGGATTGAGGATAGATGATGTCTTTGAGTCGCATTTGTTGGCACTTTTAGATATTCCTAGATGCTTTCTTCTTCCATGAATCCAGTTTTCGGAAAAAGTCATCGATTTTACCTTTGACGAGAAGATTTAAGCACTATCACGCACAAACTTGCATCCTAAGATATCCGCAATTTCAAAAAAGTAATTGACGAGACATTATTATGGACGGATGTGGAAGAAATAGTACATTACGTAATAAGAGTGATAAGTAACATATTACGCACGCAGGAAAATGTTGCGCACGAGCGAGCAAAGCGAGCGAGTGCAGTATTCCCTGAGTGCGTAATTACTTTACTACTCGTATTACGTACCGTACTTTACCTACCTCCCCACCTCTTTCTTTGCCGAGTGTTGAAAAAAATTAGCTGCAATATAGCTTCCTTATTTATTGTCAGATTTTCTTCATTGATACACCAAATGAAATGATTTGATGCCTACTATATTGTGGGTGTTAATTTGTGTGAATTACAACTATGGTAAATTGATTTGACACTAATTTGTCTAATATGCTCTTAGGTGCCTACTCCTGCTTGATGAAATCAAGTATAATATGTTTTTCAACCTTTTACTTACCTTGAACACTATTACTTACTACCATACTACCTATTCACAGTGATTGTACGGAATACTTATTGTAATTTTGTTTCAAAGTCAACCTACCACGCCCTATTCACGAAGATTGTTCAAGTATACAATTGAAAATCTCTTTCAAATACCCTTAGGTGCCTAATAACATGGTTCATATTGCATATTAGAATAAAACAGCTGGATTGATGGTATTTCTGACTTATAAATTCACTTATTACACATAAATGGTACTAGAACAACCTACGATGGTTAGTCAAAATACAGTTGCATCACTTCAATTTCAAATTTGCTCGGGTTGGTTTCGAGAGCCTTATCTTAGCCCAAAGCTTCGTGTCTGGTGCAGGTTTTTCTGTAGAATGTAGAATGTAGAATGTATCACCAGAATCACCTTTAACAAAGCCGTAGTTGGTAAACATTGTCTTGACTCTCGTACCAGGAAAGCCGCGTGAAAATATTTCCAAAGCTTGGTGTCTGGTTGTCCTCTTCTTGGCGCAATTCAACGGTGCAATGTGTAATAACTTAGCAAGTTAAAAACCTAGAATAAGAACACAAGAAGAAGAGGCATATGATTGTGCTACGTGGTGAAATTACTTGTATAGAAGTGAATATTTCGTTTGCCTCCGTCCCAATTTGTTTCGCAGTAAATTGATTTAATTATGTATAAAGCATAATCGGCAGGTATGCCAAATGTTTTGCAAAACTGTGAATTAGTACTCGGAACAAACAAATCCATACTTTGTTGTTACATCTAGTAATATTTTTGGAGGTTATGTCACACTTCTCGCAGGCTGTCACAACCAAAAGTCAAAGCCCAAAACCAGAAACCAATTCACACGATGCTGCAAAATCCGCACAATTTTTGATCGAGTGAAATTTGTAACTCTATATTTGAACTTTAATAACTTATCATCGTGTAAATCCAACTCCACTGGCTGTCAAGCTGTCATTAGGCCGAACTTTGCAAAATGGTATATATATAGTGGGGGCACTAGGTGAATGAACCTTGCAAATGGTGATGAAAGCATGAAATTCGGTACACATACTTAGAATGAGCACCTCTCTTAGATAAGAGGTGGAGCCACGCCGAATTTTCACCGGAAGGGGGCTCGGGGGGCTCCTGAAAGTTTAAGGTGTTAGGGCTCCCACCAAACCGCTTATCAGTTCGTTTTATCAATTAAAAAGGAAACTCATGAATATATCGTAAAAGTTGACAACGTTTATCGCCTTGTCCCGGAAATTTTTCGTGATGAAAAAAAATAAGTTCTTCGGCAGAACACACAAATTGGTTTTATTTTATTTTCACCTACAAAGAATTTATAAGGAGATGTGAAACACGTTGTTCCCCACAAATTCGTATCCTCTGAATTCGTTCGTGGAGTCAAAATTTTGATGGTGTATCTTCTTGAAGAGGAGCATTCCAAAGAGTAAACTATTTTGAACACTAATTTCAAACAGAATTTTTTCAATGTTCTGAATCGAAACTACTGAATTCCTTCCAGCAATGCATACCCTGAACCCTTCTTTTGAAGTACCGCGTGCGATTGAACGTGGAGTAAATCCTGAAACACTATTAGAATTTTTCTTCTGTGATGCTACTATCCACACTCGACCAGGGCAATTAGGTTCCTACACAGCATGCGCGGAGTGTATACACGTTATTTCAGTAGATCAAACGAACTTACCTAAGTGAAGTTCGATCTTGATTATATGTAGCACCTTGGATGAAGATCAAATGTAGTACCTCTCGTTTGGTACCATTACGCCACACAGTATTTTAAAGCTATAATTGAAAAAACAGCGGTCCAATCGCTCTACCATAACTTGGATCGCCTAGGAGATGTCATTTCTTTAAAGCAAATTGCCGCAATTTTCGGGATCGTAAATATTGTAGCATTCTGCAATCTTTATTGAGGGAGTGGAGGGACTGATCTTCATCCAAGGTGCTACATATAATCAAGATCGAACTTCACTTAGGTAAGTTCGTTTGATCTACTGATTATATTTGCACCTTGCATTCAGATCAAATGTAGATGTTTAGAGTTTTGCGGCAATAACCTTGTAATATTATTATTATTCATAATATTATTAGCATTCTCAAGTAGATACTACGGAACTGACGTTATTGTAACGATTCAACATGCTTAAATATGAATAGATAGGTTCCTTCTAACATTGTTTAGAATGGAAGATAGTTTCAACAGCAAGTCTTCAGCAAAATCGTTATTTTGGCACAAAGGTATTTTGATAAAAGTTCGCAAAACAAGTAGATCTCTTGGACCAACCTGCAGCGTTTCTGATAACATCCCAACAGATGCCCTTGCCAGCAGCAGCAGAAGTTGCCGCATGCCGAGTACTGTAAGACTTGAATATCTCAGCATAAATGCCACTTTCTTTCAAGGTAGATCGAATCCATCTACTTACTATCTGGGCTGGAGTCGCATGGAACGGCTTTTTGATCGTTAAAAAAAAAGTCGCAAAATATTTTGCCTTCTTTTGTCTTTGGTTCTGTTCAAATAGGATTCGCGCGTACTTGCCACACAAATTTCCTGCTTGTCAACAAACCTAGGCAAAATCAAAACAGGCTGCGGCTTATGAAGGCCAGAAGTTTCACTGCGGTCAGAAATTCTGATCTCAAACCCTTGGATGAAGGATGGATGTTGGTGATGTTGATAAGACTCAATGGCTGTACACTATGACCAGTAGCCAATGCGATGAGCATGGCCAATTTCTTTGTTATTTGTTCAACCGAAATTTCTTCATCTGGAAAAAAGGAGCTCAGATAACTTATAACTATTGATGGATCCCAAGTGAGCGTATATCTTGGAGTTGGAGTTCTCAAGTTGTATAGGCCTTTGAAAAAACCGTTTCATTCGAAAGTCTCCACTCAAGCCTGGTGCAATGAGGGCCAAAGAAGATCGGGCAGAATTCAAAGATCCGTATGCTGCTCCTTGATTGAATAGAAACGTCAAAATAGTTAATATCTTGGGAACAGAGATCTCCAAATCCTACTTATAATCGTTTTCACAAAACGACCACCATTTCTTGATGCAACATTTGTATTGTTTCGAAGTTGAATGTAAAATCGAAGCTAGCAACACAGTGACTGCAGCCTCCGGAACTCCCCGACTTCTCATTGCTGCGCTGACAATCTCCCTGCTACCAGGGAAAGGTTGCGCCACAACGAGTGTGGATTCAAATAAAGATCTCTAAACTGGATACCAGGGCTGAGATGGCCAATCAGGGACCACCATAACGCCTACAGCGTGATCAGTAATGATTTTACGTAAAACTCTAAGAAGAATGTAAAAAGGGGAAATGCATAAAATTTGAATTGTCTCCAATTAACTGTGAAGGCATCAACGGAAAAAGCTTCCGGACCCTGAATCCAAGATATAAATTTTTCACATTTCGTATTGAATCTAGTGGCAAAAAATTCAATATCAAAAAAACCAAACTGTTTTTCAATCTCTGCAAAGGTGAATGCATTCATTCATATTCAGTATCAGGTGAAAAACGGCGTGATTCGAGATCTGTTTCTCTATTATCTGAGGACTTTATGTATGAGGCAAGAGTCCAGATTCTTCTTATTTCGCACCACTGCCATATTTCTTTTGCCAACTGGTTCAATTTAAAAAATTGAATACCACCCATATTATCAATATGAGCAATTGCAGTATTATCTATTCGAAGCAATATTTCACAGTTGGACATATCAGATGCAAAACATTTCGAGCCAGAACATGCTGCTGATAATTCTAAATTATTGCAATGTGTTCTCTCTTCCATATTCCTCAAAAGCGTACTAGCTCTTATAGGACAACTAGCCGTACTAATGTTTCGTTTCCACCAGTCAAAATCTTCGTACAGACCTTTATTTACTGCCATTTCACAGTCGTAATTGTTGTCTGCATCCTTAAGGGACATACGGACCCCAACAATCCAATGAATTCGGCCCAATCCCTTATTTAACAGCTGTCTTTTGATTGAAACTTTTGCACTTTTTTGCCCAGCTTGACCTGCTTCTCAACGGGAAGCCGCGAACACATCGCTGTAGAATCTAAAATGAAGCCAAGAAATTTGCAAGTATGTGATGGTGTCAACTGGCTCTTGTTCTCATTGATAACAAAACCTAAACGTTTCACTAACGCATACACCTTCCAGAAACATTTCTGCTGCAATCTGCATAGGTTGACCCAACAAGAAAGAAATCATCCTAATGAACTTTTGACAGGAGACCCTTACTCCTTAGATGATAAATCACTGGTTTCAGCAGTTTGGTAAAAGCCAGTGAAGCTGAGAGCAATCTTGAAAAATTTCGATCTTCCGGATGGATAGGTATTGAATGGTAAGCATTTGTCAGATCAATACTTGCGGAAAAACAATTTCTTGACATCAACTCAGCAGCCACTGACCGGTCTCCCATCTTGAAGTGTTCAGTCATTACAATTTTGTCGAGACATTTCAAATTGAAAATTGGTCGTTTGGAACCGTCAGACTTGGGCACCTGAAAAATAGGTGACAACACCTGATCCACACAAGGGGTGCATATTTTTACTGCCCCCATGTTCAACAGGTCCTTTATTGCCAGATGAAGAGATTCTCTCTCTAAATCGGACCTAGAAAATGGTCGATGTTGAGCTCTACAGCTAATCGCTTCCTTAAAGGAATTTTGTATCCTGTGACACATCTCAAGATGTGCTGGTCCATAGTCAACGTCTTCCATTCGCTAACAAAAAATTTCAACCGACCAGCAAAGTTTCTCACAATTTATTTTAGTCCTTCTGGGATGAAGGAATGCGATTCTTCTTGGCAGCTCCCGAGACTGTTGATTGTTGTGATCGAAGCTGCGATTGTTCTGGTGTTGAAAGTTGAAACTGACTGCGCTGCTGACGATAGAGACGGTTGGAAAGGTTGCTTGGTTTTTGTCCGGTTTGTGGATAATCCCTGTACTGGTGACGGTCCGGACCTTTGAAAATCCTGAAGTAATTTGATTAGTCGTGAACTTCTTTGCCGATACACTTGAGGCAGCCTTCAACTCTTGCCCTGATTTTTCCAACGTTCCTATCAACGAACCAGCCTAAAACTGTAAAGAATTCTTTCCAGACCAGCTGAAGCCGCAACAGCACTGAACAACTGCTGGCATAGTTGCAGGAAAACTTCTCTACTTGACTATTCTTGGTTAGGAATTGCGACTGCTTTCCACCAATTCATGGAGTTGGTTGTCCGGAACTGCGAAGTGAACAAATATGTTGGAAACGGAGCAGACTTTGTTGTGAAAGCCATGACAAATGGTATAAATTCTGGGTTGATTGTGTTCAGCAGATCAAAAGCCTGTTGCTTTTCATCCGCAGTCAAATGTTCTCCCAAAAATCTGTGATCAGACATATTCGCCAAGTAGTGATATGGTCCTAAGGCCATTTGTTTTCTTTTGGTAAACGAATTTTTTTACCGAATTGGGTTGGTATTTTAAATCCGCACCCAATTTATGCCATATTTCGACTGCAACTCCAATCGTTGTTTGATCGCGTTGCATCCGGTCTAATGCAATAGCGATCGGATAAAGTCTCTGCAATATATCCATTGCATTCGTCATGATTTGCGTATCATTGACAATTCTAGCAATATCTTGATCAATAGCGTCCTTGTGGTTTTGACAAATCTGCAACAATATCCCTCTATTATCCAGATACGCCTTGATTGCATCTCCTATCGTATTCCATCTGACTTCTTGCGGCAGTATAATGGCGTTTTCGACTGGCTAGAGCCGAGCCGGTTCCATTCAGACTGAGCATGCGCAGTTCATCAGAGCAACTTTTCGGCGTGTTCGACTGGAAGTGGCATTGCTCCCGTGCTACTTTTGCTGTGTTCGACTGGGAATATTCCTACGTCATTTGCACGGAACCAGCTCCGAATTTTAGAACTGTCTTGGTAGTCAGTTCTACTGTCAACTTGATGTATCAGTGTCGATTATGATGCAAAATATGAGTCGTGGTAATACCAAAAGGAATGAATTTGTAGCGGTGCATTCCTTTTTACAATTTTCTCATGAATTCCTGTTCGAATCAAGCAGTGATGGAAGGTATGAATGCTTTGAAATTAATGAGAGGGAGGGGGAAAAGAAACGGAATGAAGCCGTCTGTGATGGAGCCGAGCCGACGGGGATAGAATGGAACGAATGCCATTCGGTTCAAGAGCAGCTCGGTATCAAACAAGTTCGGAACTGGAACAGTTCCAGAGCAGTCCCAGTCGAAAACGCCATAAGTTTTTTCCCTTGCATTTCTTTGTACCACGCGGCTGGTAAATGTTTGTTCCGAAAATATTTGACAACTTCCAAAATATGTTCTGTGACTCCCGGAATTTCAAGATCTTCCGCAAGCAGATTAAGGATATGCGCAGAGCATCCGTAATGAATAATATCCACATCTTTCACTAGTTCCTTCCTCATTTTCAAAACATTTCTTGTATTATCTGTAACGAAACTTTTCACTTTTACGCCGAAAGTAACTTCGGTGTAATGAATTGCTTCAACTGCGACTTCCTTCAAGTATTCTGCCGTGTGTGAATGGCTTGATGTATCAACTGTTGACACCAGATATGACTCTCCATTTTGATTCGCAATTGAGCAACACACAATGGGCTCGTTGTGAACGTTGCTCCAACCATCCAAAGACATAAATACAACTTCACCTTGTAACTTTTGTCGACATTGTTCCAAGACGACTGTGTATCATCGAGAATTTTCCCACCAATTGGATGCCTAAAAGGCGGCTTATATCCAGGTCTCAATATATTGCACATGCTTTTAAACTTAGTATGCTCGGCATGGTTAAAAGGCGTATTAGTCGCGTAAAAAAATCTACCAATTTGCAGAGATATTTGGTTGGCATAAGCATCTGACGTGAAGATGACGTCAGCATCTTTTACTGCTTTCAACGCAGATCCTTGTTGCCGTTTGCCTCTCTTTGGTTTCAATTTTTTTCCCGGCGTTGATACTGGGCGGGATGGACCTTCCGTTTCTTTTTTTTTCTTTTAGATGCTGGTGAACATGAACTGCCTGAAGCTTCAGCCTGATCAAATGCGATATCCGCCATTTCTGAATCTGAAGAATAAAACTTCTCTGTACTCAAAAAATATAACATAGGCACTTTGGAAAAAAAAGTCTAATGGAATCGATTTGAAAAATTGAAATATGACTATCAATTTACCTAGCTGACTAATGCCGCTAATGGACTGCTGTTGTTCCGTGTCTGACTGGATTTTCGTTGGTGAAGGAGATAGTGTAGTTTTTGGTGTGATTGCACTTGTTGAGAGCTGAAGTGGGCAGCCTGCACGCAATAATGAAGAGAAAATATAAGCATTATTAGGTACGACATAGAGGTAATATTATACCTGATTCATGCCTTATGCTTAAGTCAATAAATCATTACTCTTACCATGCTCAAAAGTAAATGAGAGGTATGTGTGTAAAATGATTGTTGTTTATTATTAGTAGTTACCTGATCCTTTTTTTGTGGCGGCTTTTTTGATGATGTCGAAAGTGTAACATCCCCATCGCTTGCTGAGTCTGATGAAATTTTATCTTTGCACGCTTCCACGTGCTTAACCATTCGAGAAGGAATGCCCTGCATGCCTTTGTGACATTTCATGCAAACGGCCCATTTTCCTGTGTTGCCCTTATTTGCAACACATTCACACAAGAGGAGCGCGGACAGTCAGCTCGGACAAATTTGGAATGAGCTTACGAAGATGGTTTATCATCCCCAGGATACTCTGCAGTTTTTTTGACACTTGTCGGACTCTCAAATGCTACTTATAGGAAGATACTATAAATTGATCATGAAAATATTTTCGAAATTGTAAAATAATTTTTTTGAAGGGTTTTTTGAAATTTGATTTTTTTCTTGGTTTTTTAAAAATGTTCTCGAGATCAATTCGTAGTACCTTCCTGTAGTACTTTACAGACTTATACTGAACCTTCTTAGGAATTAATCCCACCCTCAACTGTCTAGCATTTCCAAGGGTTTTACTTAGACTTGTATGGAATTCTCCTAGGACTAACAACTGGTACAGTTTCGTTCTTCATTTGAATTTCACACTTTTCTGGAGAAGTGCCAAGTTTCCTTGAAACTTTCGGAGTTTTTTGACATCAAGTCAGCTTCATCTCTGTAGGTGCACAGTACATTATTTATACTGTCTCTGGAAATAAATTTCACATTCTTGCAACTTCTTACTCCCAAAATTAAAGTGCTCGTCTATTATCCGAAATTTCCGCTGAGGTTTCCCTTGAGAAAAGCACCTTGCAGTAATACGTCAAACTTGACACGTGCGGAAAAGCCTTACTTTCAGCCTTGCGGTGAAAAGTCTCAATATGTTGTAGCCTATTCATTGCGCTATGTTACAGCTTCATAATATTTGAAACCTAATTTTTAGTTTCATTATTATTCATTCCATTGATGAAATGGAATATTTTGGAAATGGAAATGGAATATTTTCTCATATTTTGAATTAAGTGAATGTTGTCACAATCATGGTTGCAGTTCATGGCCTTTCACCCAATAATAGGGTGATATGTAACAGTTACTGATACTCGAGTGTTTCTTTCGCGCGATTGGAAATCGAACTTTCTGCCAGCATATTTCCACCTTCCAGGCCGGCTAGCGCACATCTCTCGGAGGTCTTGCCTCCGTGTTCTTCGGGCAATTAGCGTCACTAAATCACTTCATCTGGGTAGCAGATTAGTCGTTTGCGCGACCGCAGCAACATTGCCCCGGTAGTTTATGTGTGTGTGCTTGTCGGAAAGTTGGGGCCGTCTTGGAAGTTGGTGCGACCGCCGAGGAACATATTTCACGCCGCCACCGGGCGGAACCTCGGCACTGAACCGCGGCGTGTAGAACTTCGCGCGCGCCGAGGCCGAGGAGAGAAAGGATGGGCGGCCGTGGCGGTGGCGGCGGTGGCAGCCGTGCAGTGTGCATTTTCGCCGCCGCCGCCGCCCGCCTCCCTCAAACTCCATCCGGACCTCCCCCTCCCCGGACACTATGCGGAGAGTCGTTCGTTCCGCCCGAAGCGTTCGCCCGGAACTTGTCGCTGAACATAACCGTGCCACAGATCCCTCCTTGACGCCGGCCGTTGAGTCAAATCGTCACGATGTTTTCTTTCGTTTCGAGGCACCCCGAAACAACTGCTGGTATATACAGGGTGTTCCAGAAATCATGTGCCATAGCGAACGTGATACGCCCACTCAGCAAAGCATCTCATGTTTCATGAATGAGATGATCTCCATCATGTCACAAAATAACATCACGAGTAACTTAACTTCCACATCTATGTGATGTTCATCCGCGATGTTATACGATGTAATGTCTGAGAGATGTTTCAAAATGAATTTGAATTGAACATCACACATGAGATATCTACCGGACATAACATTGTTACTGCTTTCAACTTGCCGAAGTGAAACTTCTCAATGACGTCAATGAGACGTAGTCACTGAGAGGTTTTTTAAAATTTCGCGGGCTGTCATCGTTAAGCTCTGTGTGTCGGAAAATATTTCAATAAATAGTTTTGCCCCCTATTCCATGTGTCTGATGCCAGAACAGCCTACCTCATGTCTTCATGTTTAGTTTTCTTGTGCTTGTAGCTTTCGGAAGTAGTGTGCCCCGTTTGTGTCTCATCCTTGTGTTCTTCGAAAGCCCACTGGGCCTTCTTACATTTTGTCGTGGCTTTCGCACCTTTGGTGAACCCTTGTATCTGCTCTTGTGATATTCGGAACCCCAAAATGGGCCCCTTATTGTGCTTTCGAATACTTCGATGACTCCCGTTCATATCTTATTGTAACGTCCGGAGCCCCAACGGAGCCCCTTTGTCTTGCTGAACGGTTCGAGCCCCAGCGAGGCTTTTTGGGCTCGGTGTATCGTTTGGAGTCCTAATGAAATATCCCGAGAAATATCTCTGAACATCAAGCGCGCTGTTTAAATATACTGTATTAGACAAGTTGATAGCTTGGACGAATCGGCAGCCATGTCTCTAATTATCACCTGTGGGGATACAAGTTCAAATCCTACGGGGTACGCCAATAGAAGAACAACTTTTCTTAGAAATAAAACGTCCTGTATAGATTGTGAAAATTAGTAAACATTGGTTCGGAACCTCCAATGACATAAAACTATGTTGAAAAACGGTGAAAAATTAATTCCTATTCAAAAATAGACATCCAAAATGTGAAGTAACATGTACGTCAAAAAGTGATATCTACGAGATGTGGAATAGCGATGTAGATAGTATGTCACATTTGGACATCTTTGAGATATCTCATTCATGTTCTAATTACCCGGACATAAGAGGTAACAGAGATGTCCACTAACTATCGCATAGACTTTTTTGTTAACATCGCAGTTGTGACTTAGACATCTAAGTGATGTCACAGAGATGTTTTCTTGCTGAATGGGCGCTGACAGTAGCGTTCAGTAGCTGTCAGTGGTAGGTACGTTTGTCAGTCAGCTGTCATTGATGAGAATGATGCGTCAGTTTCTTGAAAAAGTCCGTAGTGGTTGTTGGTTTCTTCTTAGTGAAGTTGCCAATTTACAAAACAGAAAAGAAGTACTCTCAATCTATTCTTTTCACAACTTTTTTTTTCAAAATGCATAGTAAGGCCATCGTCAGTTATGATTTAAATAAACAACAGGTATACATCAAGTTTAACAACAATAAATAAGTTAACATACAAAAGGTTGTCGAATTTCCACATATTTGGCCGCTGGTGGGCAACTTCTTACAAATCAGTGGACAAAAATGCAAAACAATCTGAAACAACGATATCGCCAATAAACTAAACAAGCATGGGAACAACACGATCATGGGACTTCGGGTATCAAACTAATTGACTGCAAGCGAAATATCATTTGAGAACATGGCATGGCAGGAGAACTGACGAAGTAAAGTGCGTTTGTTCATTTAAACACAATGAAGGGTTTGACGAGTGGAATTTTCGGATTTCCAACTCCTCAAGGTGATGTCAGATCAATTTATCGTCCGTCAAATGTAAAAAGGAGGCATAATCGTCATCCAAAGTTTGGGAAAGAGAAACACAATGGGATGAGAAGGCTGACATTGCATTTGGAGCGTCTTGGGAAATTTGATTCTTCTGGATGTGTCTGAGATGCTCCTCAAAACGAGTATCGAGAGATCTGTATGTTCTGCCTATGTGGGCTTAGCCACAGGTGCATGCGAGTTTATAAATCTCACTTTTCTGGATAGGTGGAATGGAGGTTTTAGTTTCGTGATCCCAAGTTGAGAGGTACCGAGCAAGAGACTCTGATATCAGAGTTATCAGAGGGATTGAATAACTTTGAGATCTGTCGTGAGAGACCGGAAAAGTAAAGGATGGAGACAAAACGAGTGGTAGAGTCCTTAGCAGGTGGTTGAGTGAGTCCGGTGGTCTGGGACAGGTTGTACATCTTACGTTTTTCATTGAAGATTGAGTAGATCAATTTTAAGGGGTATTGGTTATTGACTGCTATTTGTCGAATGAAGTTAATCTTGAAATTCTCTTCACTTGATGGGGTGGATAGAAGACGGTGGAACCTGTTGTGAAAAAAGCAAATTTATGTGAAGAAGGGTGAGATAAATGGTAGGGGGTGATTGAATCGGTGGATGTTGGTTTATGGAGAATGCCAAATGAAAAATTGTTGTCGACAACGGAGACGTTGAGGTCCAAGAAGAATAATTTGTTATTCTTGCTAAATTCTACCGTGAATTTCAAATTAGGGTGTACTTCATTTAAGAACTGTAAAAAAGAATCGGCTTGATCTTTAGTTCCGAAAAGGACGAGAATGTTATCGACCTATCTGAACCAACCGGTGATGAACTTTCGGACAAGTGGGGATCTGGAAATCACTCTCCGTTCAAGATTGTTCTTGAACTTGATGTGTACCTGTTGTTTATTTCAGATCATCAGTGAAGATGGCCTTACGGCAAGGCCGAAATGCATTTTATGTGATTCGAAGTATCCTCCATATTGACGACCTCTGGCTCCGAGACAGCATCTGCATCTAAAAAAAATTACCTATTAGGCACACTTTGATGGCGGCTAAAACAACAACCAGTCGTGCTCCCATTGGTGGGGCACATAACTATACTCTACACACTTCGCTTTCCCTTTCACTTTTATAGCGGCAAACATTTGAGAATAGGTTTCCGAAATCCCTGATTCCGAATTCGAAAGCATTTTCTTTTCTCTTGCAGGCAACAAACCACAGATTAAAACAAATAAAAACAAACACAGCACACCAGAGAACTGCCGGTTCAGCAGCCGAGCCGGTTCTGTCGATTCGTTACCATTGCATTGGCGCGCTGGCGGGCAAGCTGCACTTACCAACCTGCCGCAGCCTTAATTCCCACTAGACTTCAAAATCGGAATTTGGTCCATATTACCTAAACAGGGATTATCTCACTTCAAAGTCTATTTAAACCCAAACTGTTTGAAGACCTCGAGGTAATATTATCCCTAATTAGGTAAATTTCGTGTTTGAGGTTTATGTTTTAGGAAATTTTGCCCTCGTCAAAGAGAAAATCGACTTATAAGTCAAAAATTACAATAAATTGGGCCTCAGCGTCGAAATAAAAAAATATTGCCATCTTGTTTGGCTTCACTTAC
Organism: Anaspis maculata; assembly: GCA_949128115.1. Lineage (NCBI taxonomy): Eukaryota > Metazoa > Arthropoda > Insecta > Coleoptera > Scraptiidae > Anaspis > Anaspis maculata. The sequence goes on along the minus strand of CASBRS010000019.1, from coordinate 33,466 downwards.
GTCCGCCATTGCTTGAAAAATAGCGTTGTGATATTTTACGTTTTCAAAAATCATTGTTCCTGGCCCCCAACTACGCAGAAAAGTTACAATTTGAGGTTTAAAGAACTCAGGAATAACTTTTGAGCCTTTGAAAAAGTAACAGCGGCAAAAAAATAGTTGGTAGTTTTCAATTTTCCAAAAGAAACTCCAAATCATGGATATTTTTGGGGCACAATGTAATATTTCGAGGTATAATAACCATGGCTACGTTTACACCGTGGCTTTGGTCCGCGACCTAAGCACTAAATTCGACCCAAATAAATTTAGTCCACGTGGTGTAAACGACCGTAGACAAGGACCAAATTAGGACCAAGTAGCTTGGGTCAGGTCTCCGGTTAGCCGTGGACTGAAGTAAATTTAGTTTTTATATTTATTCAGTTTAAGGTCATATTTTAAAATAGGTCGGCCGCGTTAGTCTGCCGGTGAAAACACTAGAAGAGAAGAATTACTGTAGGTGGAATTTGGGTCAGTGCTGGGGTCAGTCCAGTTTTAGTCCACCGGTGTAAACGTAGCCCATATTGGTCAGAAAAAATTGATGCGTAGGAAAATTAAGGGTATGTACGATGCTGACTTGATCCTTAAGTACTTTTATTTATCTTCATCCAGCCATCACTCATCATAACTTCGTCGTTGGAGAGATATAGGTATAGTGATCATTGTTTCATTCCTAAAGCGTATAATTATGTTAGTTTCGACCTAATTTAAGACGTGCTCGAACAAAATATAACCTTGAAAACTTATCAAATAAGAGGTCATAAATTGGTAATAAAATGGTAAGAAATTACCAGATTATGACTTATTTGAGGTTCACACGACCTATTGGGATTTTGACCTGAGAGTCGAAATGCCTTATATTTCCTATTTTCGACGTCAGAACTACCGTCATCCAATTCTCCGTTGTGGTGTATCTTGCTCACGGCACCATTTCTGTAGTGTAACCCCCTGTTTTTGATGTTGGCAGTGATCGTCGTTGTTCCTTCCCTTCCCCACGTCGTTTACCTTTCCCCCTTCGCCTGATTAAAATTGCATTTTCTTGGAAACTTAGAGTACCTACAAGCATCGGCGGCCCCTCAAACGGAAGCTAAAAGGTCAGGCTTTTCCCAATTGCAAAACAATTTTTGTTGCCTTGATATTTCCTGAGAAAATCGCGCTGGATTGTTCTAGCTGGGACACCCTGTATGTGTTCTAGACTACAATTTTGTTCGACGTCAAATTTGAAAACCCTCCTTGAATGGGTGAATTTAACCCGGAACTCCCAGGTGCTGCCAGTATGACGTCTGATCCTGCTCTGAGTTTAGACTTCAGCTCTTCATTCCCACCCTCTTCTTCTAAGAGAAGGGCGTTCTATAGCGCACCTCCGACATGAGTGATGGCACCATTCCAGAATTTCACTATGTTCAATGCACGTTTATTGGCGCTTGATCTGGTACGATCCGAGGAAGGCCCTCCTCTGGCTTTATCTCGAAAAAAATATCTCTTAACATGTATTCCCATTACAGAAACTGGGATCGTAGAGTTTGTCAATTAAATTTTCACTGGCATTCCCTTTGAAGCCGGGAAGTCCCTTAAAGTTAAGTGCTTCCACCAGAAATTCTCGTTCAGTAAAACTCTTCTTCAGAAAACTGTTTAGCTGCGTAGCATTCGTGTCGGGCTGAATCTACAGACGTAAATCCAAATGCGTTTTTCCGCTGCCTTGAAAGTAGTTGACTCCAGAGGAATCAACCTTGATCAACGCCTCGACATCATCCTGGACACCCACAGTTCCAGCAGGTGGTTTGAGCTCCAGCACAAGACTCTTCAAACTAGCTACCTCCAACTGAAGAGCGTCAATTTTTCCGCCCATGCTGGTCATCTTTTTGGTGGCGGGCAGCATCGCTTTCTTTACAGCTTCTTGCACTATTTCTGCGAGTCCTTCGAGCTCTTTCTTCCTACTAATGGTAGTGTTGTCACTTTTATCACTTTTCGCGCAATTTTTAGCGGCGGCACGGGTTCCCATCATTAGTGTAATATTCAATGTTTACATACGTGTTACTTGCTCGAGAGACGGACGGACACCGTGATATGTCAGCCATTTTGAAATACGAGAATGATAGCCTATTCAATTGGCTAGCCAATACTGAGACGCTCAATAATATCAGTGGCGGAATGAGAATTTCAGAAGGAAAAATTCCGAACACGATTTTTTATGGCCCACCCGGTACATATTCTACTATACAAACTACATTGAAACTACAATTTTTACTAGTCTATTTGAGCGATAATCAGCAAAATTTAACCCATGCTTTATGTTTCATTTGAATGGGTTAAATGTTTCAAATTTCTTAAACAAACTATCACTCACTCGAAAAGTAGACCCGATATAATCTTGGACAACATCCCTCGACTGGTCAACTTTTCTCTCGATCGTGATTGAAAGTTGTTTTTGGGTTAAAACGATTTAACTGGAAAAACACTGAGTACTTGTTATATTACTTCTGATTATGTCATGTCACACCATTGCAAAATTATCGTTTCCAAAATTGGCACATAGGAAACATAAAAATGCAACACCTTGTCTCTTCGCAACCAGTTTCCAGACTTTTTTCTTGCCGACCTAGACTCACCTTGATCCTCGATGTCGCCTATCTGACAACATACTGTTACGATATCTCGCGTACGGGTTCGAATAAAATTGAGACGAACGTTTTAAAACACACACTGTTTATTTCTGCGTACTTCAATAAACACACGCCAACAATTATCTACTTGAATTATCGCTGTAATTATCGTTCGCTTATCCGCTCGCTGTCTCTTCCAATTCAATACTGCCCTGAGCTGCCGGCTGATGCCTTATATAAGGCCTCCGAATAGTGTTCCCGAACTTTCTGTCTACTCCCAGACAGCACGAAATGTTTTGAAAATATTTGGTAGTGGTTGATGGATATTTACAACATTCTATAAATGTTTACAAAATATTCGTCACAAATATTATAGAAATATTAAGGTGAAATATTTCACCAACATTCAGCTAATATTTTGAACATTTATTGAATATTTAGCAATAAATATTATCAAAATATATAGTGAACCTGATTTCTCTAACATTTACAGTACTCTAGGCAATGTGGCTTCCGGTTTTTGTTTGGTCATTTGCACGGAACTTTGAAATATATAGTTGTGTTGTGTTGAAGAGATAGCGTTTCACATCCCTTTGACTTCAAGTGTAGTTTGCCTTAAATTAGCAAAACTCGGTTTGCGGTCGTGAAAGTGCCTTTTTAACGGCCTACAATAGGTTTTTTCTATGTTACGGTTGAAATGATTCATAATGTTGTGAAATACATCCGTTGTTTTGTGTCACTTATGTCAAATATGTCACTTTCATTTATTTCGACACCAATTGGTAATTTATGTAGCAAGTACGCGGATAAATCCGCGTGTTTCGGGACAAGGCAGTAGCCGAGTATCCCTAAAAGTGGATGAGCCGCTGAATCTTTCAGATATATAGTTGGCAAAATTCATGTTATTCATATAGCGGACATCTGCGTGTTCACATAGTAGTTTACCCAAAACCACTGAATCTTCTCAACGGCCCCGTAGCACAGGTGGTCAGTATCTGCCTGTGGTGCGGAGATTGCGGGTTCGATTCCTGCTGTAGCCTGGGCGTTGTGTCGTCTTTGAAAGGCAATTTTTTAGCTGAATCAATTAAATATGAAATAAAGGCGAGCTCCTAAGGCCAAAAAAAGCCGATAAGAAGAAAAACAAACTTTTTTTTTCAATTTCTGAAAATACCCGGTTCTAAATTTTTTTTTTTAAATATTTTTGGCAAATATTGTACAAATATTAAAAAGCGGGACATCAAAACATTCCATCAATATTTATACAATATTCACTGAATGAATTCCAATATTTCATAAATATTATAATATTTGGCTTTTAATATTTCACAAACATTTTGAAAATGTTCATGTGCTGTCTGGGCTTCTAGCAAATTCCATAGTGGCCGGGCATATGCGGTTTCTAGACCATTCCCGAATAATCACACACATTACCCGTATAATTCTGCCGGGTTCTGGAACGGCGCCTCCGCCAAAATGGACAGATGTGTCTCGATTAATCATTGCAGTCTCCATGTATTTCAAGTCTCCATTTTAATGCCATCGAGTTTACTCCGCAAATCTCCAGAGCTCCGCGCATTTGTACACTGCGGCTGTGGAAGAGTCCAGAAAGATCGCGTGTTTACCGCTGCTCGTAACAATACTATGTGTTCGAAACACCCTGTATAGATGTACCTACTAGCAGTGATTTGACGTGAAGTGATAACATGAGCCGGAGAAAAGACCAGCAGGCAGAGATGAAAACAGGACTGTCGAATGTCAGCGCGCTCGTATATTACCGTGCGTACGTGGGGGCACCCGTACTGATCTCTGACCCGATCTGGCCGTAGTCGGAGGAATCGGCGGTTATTCTCGACGACAAGTTCCGGGTGAGCGCTCCGGGCGGAACGAATGAGTCCGGCGAGGGGACTCGGGAAAGAGATTCGTTGCAGCTTTTCTCATCAGCAGACGTCTGAAGACGTACGCAGCTGTGCTCCTGCAACAGAATGAAACGAGGAATGAAACTTTGTACACCTCTTTGAGGAAAGTTGTATCATCAGGCACGCGAGTCAATTTACTTTTTAATTAACTTGAAGTCGCTTCCAGTTACTATTCTGAGGCCCAGTTTCATAATATACCTAGTTACCCGTCGACTTAATTTCAACTAGAGGTACGGCGGCAAGAAAAAAAAAACACCGAATGTTTATTAAAATTTCGAAATTCTCAAAAAGGGTGAGTTCGTAAATTATTCGAGATACAAAGCTGCTATTATCTATTCTACTAACATTATTTGCATATTGATGTATCCGTTGGAAATCAATGTGCAAGTACTGCAAAATCAAGAAAGGAAATAATATTGGACAAATAAGTTTGTTAGATTTATAATTTTTTTCATGTTCTATTTGCTAAATTGGATGCAACTGTCGACTTGCAGCTTGACGTTTCCATCTATAAGGAACCTAAATATCAAGTTTTGTTTCGCATATAATTTATTATTTTGACTTTTTACCGCATACAAAACTGAATATTTGTCACTATTTTGGCCATTTTATCTATATGTGCTAGAAAATCACGATATTTTTCGGAAAACTAGATTCCTGGAAGAAAAGAGCATATCAGGAAGTATTTCAACAAAACGTTTTTTGTTGAATATGGCCAGAAACGCTTCAAAGATAAGCTGTAGCCATATTTTTGACGTCCCTCCTGCAGAACTTGGACGGAACAATCCATTTTGGTTTAGCTTCAAACTACAGAACACATTCTTCCAAACTCTTTCAGTATGAATTGGTAGACATTTTGGTAACAGATTTTCTTCAATCGGGTTTGAGGCGACGACGTGACCTTGCCGTTTTGGCCTTTTCCACAAAAATCGAAGCAATCTTTTTGTTCAACTGTTCGCCAAAAGAACACCGCTTGATTGATGATGATGAAATTTAGTGACCGGCTTCACAAAATAATGTGGATTATAATATCACAAACATGTCTTTGTCAAACAACAAAGTTCCATTTGGTCATGACTGTCACGTGAGTAGACTGAAATCAAGAAAAACGAACTTGATAACGTTTCTTCGGCGAAGAGGTCATTTGCGCAATTCAGGACCTGGTTTTTCATTATAAAGCGATCGTGTGTGTCCAACAAAGTCGTCACCTGTTATTTTTTCAACAATTCCAGTAAGGGCATTTCAAAGATGTAATGTAATGTAATGTAATGTAATTCTTTATTTCCTTCAGACATTCAAACATGTATGGAAACGTCAAAATATGAACAAAAAAATAAAAACAGTCACAAAGTACTCACAGTTTCGAATACATATAATGTAAAAACACAAATACACGGACTGAGTAAATGAGTCTGGTCAACAGATATACATTAGAACAAGTTATACCCGTAATTTCGGATAAAACTCGGCTCGGCAGCTCGATGTTTTTATTTTCGGTTTGGCAGCTCGGGGAGGTTCTTTGAAATTTTTGGTGTTGGACGGAAAATACCTACTTACCAGAAACAAGAGGGCGCCATCCGCTCATGAACGGCACAATACTGAGAAACTATCGGGAAGGAACGGCACTCCACAAAAGTTATTTTTGAGATACTTTGGCACTTCCTCCAATTTTAAAAGAAAAATGTAAATGACTGATTTGAAGACTAAATTTAGTAAATAGGAAAGCGTATTTAAAATAAAAATTAATAATTTGTATTGTAGTTAACTGCGGTACATGTGATTGAAAATGTGATGAATAAATTAAGCTTTGATATACAGGTGAGTTATAGAAAACAGACGACTTTTACAGGCCTAACGCCTTTTCTCTTCTTCTTCTCGAGCTCCGTAAATCTGGAAACCGAGAAAACAGGGTACCCTAATACACTTAAAATTTGAAAACGACGTGGCGTGGGGGTTAACCTAATTCTGCAGAATTTTGTATGTCCACGGACAATGTACGCGAACGATCCACACGAATAATAATAAAAGGGCACCTTAACTTCTAGATTTCTTACTCTCGGTGTTAGGCTCGTAGTTCTTGGAGATAGAAGAGAAGAACGTCACGGCGGCGGCCGGAAGATAATGATAAAGTTGACTGTTGTGTTGCAGATCACAAGATAGGTAGCGGCGATATGAATGAGGACCTCTCAGCTTCAGTACGGCATACAACTGCTTCAGTACGGCATACAACTGCTTCAGTACGGCATACAGCTGCTTCAGTACGGCAGATAATTTCGTATAGGTGGCTTGACATTAATTCGAAACGCTGAGGTAATATTTGATCGATTTTCGTGGATCTTAATTCATAGTAGGTATATCGTGTGGGTAGTCCGTCGGTGGTGGATCTATATTATTGAATTTAAAAGGAAAAGTAAGCAAATGAAAAACTGAAGCCTGACGTCGCCGGTTTTCATTGTACTCACCAGCATCCGCACGAGATATCTTCAAATATCACAATATTTTCTCGGATCTTCCTTCATAGACAAATCTTTTTATACTTTCAGATCAATATTGGAATTTAAGAAAATCGCGGAGCTGATCCGACTACGTTTAAAAGATGTTCTTCTACTACATTAAGTTCGAAAAAGCCAGAGCTCGAAAACAAGATAAGGGTTTTTGCCGTGTGACAACAATTCGAGTGTGGAAGGAGGAAGCAAGCGCCGTTCCTACATTATAATATTTACGATGGCAACAAACTATTGAATTAAATCATAATTTCTATAACTCAAGTCTCATGAAAATAAATATGAAGTTTTAAATAAGGAAAATAAAATAAACAAACAACAACTGCCGTAACCAATGAGCTAATGAATTTTCTTAAAGGCTACAAAGTATTATAGTCTACTCGGTATGAGAGTCGTAAAATTCTTTAAGAGAATAAAAACAATTCTCCGACAGAAATTCCTTTAGCTCCCATTTGAAAGTTCTCAAGTCCTTTATAGATTTGATTCTGATTGGGAGATCATTGAAAATTTTGCTACACGTGTAGTAAGGACTTTTGGTGTAAGTTGTTAGTTGATAATTGGATATATAAATATTTCGAGCCGTTCTGGTGTCACGACCGTGAATCTCGGAGTGCAGTGGAAACTTATCTGGGTGTGTTTTGACAAAGAGCGCGCACTCGTAGATGATGATGCAGTACAAAGTGAGTATCTTTGAACTTTCGAATACAGGCCTGCAGGAGTCCAGAGAACCTGACGAAAACATGAGTCTGATGATTCGCTTCTGAAGAATAAAGATTCGTTGTATCTCCGTTGCAAAACTCAAGTAAATTACCAAGTAATTCAAGTGGGGAAACGCAAGGGCGTAATACGCGGAAATTCTCATTCACCACATTTCTCACGTTTCTGATGGCAAAATATGCCGAATTGAGTTTTTTCGCTACGTGATCCAGGTGAGCATCCCACGTTAAATTCTCGTCAAGATACAGTCCCATCAGATATCTCGTGACAACTGCCTTCTTAATTTTTACATTGTTCAGGCTTAGGTCTAGATCTTCGAGCTGTTTTTTTTTTGTGGAAGTTCACATAATATGTCGTTTTGGATGGGTTTATAATCAACTTATTGGAGCTGCACCAGGCGTAGAAACGTTGCAACACCCGCTCGGCTGCCTGCTGGAGCTCCACGGACGATGCAGACCTCAGACCAATAGTTGTATCGTCCGCGAACATCACAAGCTTAAGATCATTGCTGTCATCACCGATGTGATCCCCCAAATCGTTGATGAATAGATTGAAAAGCTGAGGCGACATCACACCGCCCTGTGGAGCCGCAGACTCGACGTAACATTGCGAGGAAAAGGAGTTGTTCAGTCTCACCCTCATCCTTCTACGACACAAATAGGACTCAATCCACCTGTTCATGGAGCCCCTTGTACCCATGTGCGCGAGTTTGGTAGTAACAAATTTCACATTCATACAGTCGAAGGCTTTAGTTAAATCAAAGAACAAGACAGCGACAAACATCCCACCATCCAGAGCATCGTAAACGAAGCTCATGAGATCAAACGATGCCGTGCCTGTCGATCGTTTCGCCACAAAACCATTTTGCTGTTTAGCTAAAAGGCCCTGTGAAGCCACAAAGTTGGAGACTCTGTCATTGACGATTTTTTCGAAAAGTTTTGAAAAACAAGATATCAGCGCAATCGGTCTATAGTTATCAATATTCTTTTTACTTCCTTTCTTATGTAGTGGTATCACATCAGATAGTTTCAGAGACTCCGGGAATATACCTTTTTTCACTGATAGATTAAAAATGTTCGCCAAAGGGTATACAAGAAATCGAGCACTCGACTTAATTATCTTAATGGGAACCTCATCCGGACCACAGCTTGTCTTATTAGGCAGTTTGTCGAGAGTCCTAGAGACTTCGCCTGCAGTGATTTCGCTCATGAATAGAGAATTCCCGCAATATGCACCTTTCGTATAGACAATACAAATAGAAAAGACCATATGTTGTCACGGATTTTTACGGTTGCGTAGGGACCAGGCGAATCCATCATTCAAAAAAAGGTTGGCTGATTTTTGATGCCCCAATATCCGTGACGACGGTGGTGATAACATATATGGTCTTCTCTATTTGTATTGTCTATACATATGGTGGCACTGTTTGTATTAGGACACGCTTTATGTATAGTCTTTTCAGCAATAGACGAGAAATACTTGGCAGAAGAATCACAAATTTCTAAGCTTTCGGTAGTGAGTTCACCCTTTTCGTTAATTATTTGCGTTATGTTTGTATAAGTCTTTGTTCTATTGAAGTTATATTATAGTTAACGACTTGCCATATCACTTTTTGAGGATTAGAAGAATTGTTTATTTTATATTCGTAGTAGGGCCTTTTCTTTGACTTTAATAAGTGCAAGTATTCTGTCTTTGCTTTCGAATACATCTGTTTCGCTTCAACATTGTTATCAAGAGATTTTTTTTTTTTGATTTCGCATCAACCACAAAGGGTTATTAGCGATGACAAGGAGGTTTAAGTACCTGATCTAAGAACAGCTGGTTGGGATAATCGAACAATAAGGACAGCAACAGACAGGGACACATTTTTCACGCCAATGGGTCTATATTGGCGACTTTTAAACATACAAACAAATAAGACCACGGAAAAGGATGATGGGTTAAGTGGCTTACATAGAATCAAATCTAGCTAAGTGTTGAATCGTCATAAAGTTTCATATATACCGATACGATATCTTTCAGAAATTTTAGTACCTTGATGTATTTGGCTGGGTTTGTTAGGATATCTGGAGAGTGTGTGATGTTGTTCAGCGATCTCTGGATGTCGTAGTCAGGGCATGTGTGTAGGATATGGCTGACAGTCAGTATGACACTGCACATTGAACAGCTTGGTCGGTCTTGTTTTGTTATCAAGAAAGAATGAGTCAATTTGGTGTAGCCGAGTCGTAACCTGTTTAGTATAATTTGATCCCTTCTCTTTTCGGGATTCAAAAGCATGGCACTGATGGAAGGTTTGTGTTCCCTGAGGTATGTGTCTTTTAGTTCCCATTTTTGCTGCCCGAAGTATGCGGTTTTGCATTTTATGTAAGCTTTAAAATCTCCAGGGGGATCAATTTTGCATATTGGAAGGTCATGTGAAGAGGTGGCCTCTGTTGCCAAGCGGTCTGCTTTCTCGTTACCATGAATGCCAACATGAGAAGGGGTGTACATCAGGATGATTCTATCGGATTTGTCAAATGTTTCTTCTCTTATTTGTTGTACTAGGGGGTTGCGGGGGTATATGTGGTTGATGGACTGAAGAGAACTTAGTGAGTCTGAGCAGATTATGTACCTTTCTTCTGGCTGAAGTTTTATGAATAGAAGCGCTTGTGGAATTGCGTTAAGTTCGGCTGTGTAAATGCTGTTGTAATTCTGGAGTCTGAAGGCCTGTTTTGATTATGGTGTAAATAGGGCGGAAGCCACTTTGTTTTCAGTCTTTGAGCCGTCTGTGTAAATAAGGTTGTAGTCTGGGAGACTGGAGACTATGGCGTGAAAATCTGCTCTAATAAGAGAGTGGCTAGTTTCGTTCTTGTTTTATTTTTTTAAATTGAGTATTGTCCGAATTTTTGAGTGTTTCCAAGGGGGAGTTGAACAGTTGTACCAAGGAAGAGTTTTTAGAATTTCGATGTCCAGCTCTCGTTGGATACGTCTAATCCTTTCATGTATTGTAGGTGTGGTGTTTGAGTTGAACATGCCCTCGAACCTTTGAGAGAGGACTAAATTGTGGCAAATGCTTTCCGGATTAGAAGATGTGTTTACAGCATAATTTAATGTGGAATGCTTGGCGCGAATTTCGAGCGGGAGTTCATTTACAAGTGCTAGTAGACTTTCAACTGGGGTAGTGCAGAAAGCTCCGGTGGCTATTCTTATAGCTGTTGTCTGTATGGAATGGATGGTTTTGAGATAGGATTTCTTAGCGGTCTCTCTCCTTCACACGAACTTTTTTGTTTGGACAGCTCATGCTAAAGCAGTAGTTAAAATGCGACCAATAGTATGACCAGGCTTCATTTACGTCATTGATAACATAAAGACGGCTTAAATCTAGTGTTGATAACATCCTGCTGAGATCTGATAAATTGTTATCAAAAAGTGATCTTTTTGATAACAAAAAGGTGAATTGGTGAATCACAAATTATATCAAATCGTTGAGCCCTATGATCGGACAATCCAAAATCTACATTAGACGTAGTTATGTTGGAGTTGGGAACCACATAGTCCAAAGCTGAGCTGGCGCCTCCAAATACTCTTGTAGGCTCGCTCGGTAGTCTAGAAGTCAGCCCGAAAGACTCAAATAAATCCCCTAATAAGAACCTGCTACGAGAGTCCTTTATATCATCAATGTTCAGATCACCACAGATTATGATATGTTTGAATAATCTTGATATTTTACACAGCAGCAAATTCAGTTTGTGCAGAAATAGCAGTTCACTTGCGTTTGGCGACCTATAGATAAGCAGAATAGCCATCTTAGCATGACCAGACCCGACACTCCATAGTGCTCACGATGAAAAAAAAGTTGAAGATCTTAGTATTTGATCTAAGCAGTCTCTATCGATGTCCCCACATCGCGTTTCATTAAAAACATGATTGTTTGGCGGAATATCAAGTTGCAGCTCGATATCTTAAAAAATAACCGAGTTATTGAAAAAAAGAATAAAATGGAGAAGTTTTACTTTTTCCAGCGTATTTCGAAAACGCCTCAAGATATTCCAAAACTGTTTGCAGCATCTTCATGAGCATGAGATCCGTCATCAATATCCTGATTTACATACGTCCATTGGTTATGGTTCAAGATTTACGATTTTTCAACAAATTTTTTCCACGTCACTCTGTATAAAGTGTCTGCACGATTTGCGCCGGTGTCCCCACATCCAGTTTGATCCAGGTCGTCTCAGCAACAGGCATGCAAAGGGACAATGCTTGGTATGAAAGTGCAAGGTACCCCCGATTTTTTGCCCTTTACGTCCGGACTAATAGTACTGGAAAAGGTAGAGAGAAAGAAAAACGAAACAGCTCAGAGGTCATTATCAGAGGAGATCCGCTTCTTCACACCATCAATCAAAATGAAAATCTGGACGCTCGTGGTCCAACAATTCTTGATACCCACTTCTTCACGGGTTTTCTTTTTAAATAACTTTAATCTCGACGGCGATAACAACTCATAGACCGCAATACGTGTTCCCTTCAGATTCTTTTTCATTCCGTAGATTTTGTTCCGGACCCAGCGGTTGGTAAAAAACACCAGTACAACAGACCCGCGACTATCAGCATTGCCAGGAGCCACTGATTCTCTACCGAGTCTTCTGCAATAATTTAAGTCCTTGGAATGATGTCCTTAAAACTAATTTTATCCTTGATTATTGCACAAATGGAAACATGAAGATCCTGATTAGACTACTCCGGAACCCCAGTGAAAAGTAAACCGCTGAGTAAACGATGATTCTTAGTGATATCAAGATCATTGCGAAATTCATCAAGATCACGGCGTAGTAGTCCGGATGTTAGGCGCCAACCACCTTGCATTTAACAACCTTGCATTCGTGCCGTTTGGTACGAATGTTGTACATACCCATGCCCTAATTTTAAGAGGTGTTGCCAGGATGTCGGTCCGTGCAAACGCCGTATACAGGGTGATCAAAAATGCAAAAATTTCAACTCATGAACCAAAAAAATTGAAGTCATGGAAATCACCCTGTAGATCCACAATTTATTGCTCATCAAGTTAAAACAAGCCGTGTTTGAATATTTTCAGCCGTTTTTGAAATATTTTGAATTCAGTGGTCGGTTTCATGGGAATGGACATTTTGCAATAATCCGGTGATTTTCCAAGATATTTGGATAAATTTTTGTACTTCCACAAAGAATGACCTCATGAATGACCTCACGGTGATGTGTTGCCACCGTTCCCGCCTACTATTTTCCAAAATATGACAGTCGACGGCTTTTTTCTTATGGCCGCCATTTTGAATTCGCCCATTATAGAATAAGTGAGAAATCAATTGAAACTGGTAGTAATGGTCATAGTCAATAATCTGAATGCACAAATAACCGTTCTCAGTGAGTAACTCTTTGTAATTGGCCATAAGGAAATGTTAAGCCATTGTTACGAAGTTTACAGCACTTAAGCGCTTACCACGACCTTATTGACAACTGTGAAGATGACTTTGGGGTATTAAATCAATCCAATATCTTGGTCAAGATGGATTACGGAACCATTTTGATTCTAAATTATTCATTCCCAAAATATACTGAAAATATCTTGAAAATTTTTTTGGCAAGTTTTGGAAATACGTTTATTTGATAGATTTCTCGTTTTTGACTCGCCGTTTTTTTTTGTCAGTGGGTCATTTTTTGTATTACAATTTTTTTTCGGAAATGCACAATTGCCAAAGAGACCAAACAAGATGATGGATTGCTTCCAAACTCCATTTTCATCTTTACAATGGTCATTTTGGTCGTGTTAAGCGCCGAAGTGCTATAAAACTCGTAAAAATGGATTTAACATTTACAAGTGGCCAATTACAAAAAGTAACTCACCAAGAACGGTTACTTTTGCATTTATGTTATTGAGTATGACCATTACTGCTAGTACCAGTTGATTTTCCACTTATTCCATAATGGGCGAATTCAAGGTGGCGGCCGTAAGAGAAAAAGGAGTCGACCGTCATATTTTCGAAAATAGTAGGCGGAGACGGTGGCAACACATCACATTTGATGATTGAGGTCATTCTTTGTCGACATGCAAAGTTTTATCCAAATATCTTGGAAAATCACTGATTTTTTTGTAAAATGTCCATTCCCATGAAATCGACCACTAAACTAAGAAGTATTTCGGAAACGGCTGAAAATATTCAGACGCGGTTTGTTTCAGCTCAATAAGCATTGAATTGTGAATCTACATGGTAGGTAATTTTCATGACTCCAACTTTTTTGGTTCATGAGTTGGTTTTTTTATATTTTTGATCACCCTGTATACGGCGTCTGCACGGACCGCCATCTTGGCAACACCTCTTAAAATTGAGGCACGGGTATGTACAACATTCGCACCAAACGACACTGCTCAATCATTAAATGCAAGGTGGTGGTGGTGGTTTTATGGCTCTTAACACCCGGACTATAGTTCTTTGATTTCAGCTCCCAGTTGCTTCAATGCCGTTTTAATGAAATCCTCGAAAGTTCTGATTTTCTGCAGAAGGCTCTCCTCATCAACATCGGTTCCCGTAATTTGGCTTTTGAGCTCCTTCAAACTTTCACTGATGCTTACTTCCAGTTGGTCCATCCGCACAGTTACAGGATTTTTACCCGCAGGGGCGATCGCAGGAGCCTTGCCGCCTCTGGCTTTTCGATTGTATACCATGGTCCAGCCTCTAAATTTCTTGAATTTGGACTTTTCAATTTAAATAAACGTGAAGAATTCACTAACGTATATTGAACTTCTTCAGCAATAAAAACAAGTTATCGAGCGAGCACAAGAACGCTGCTAATCAGTTCGCACCATGACGATTAGACTTGGTCAGAATCATTTTATCATAGAAAGACACATGGAACCTTCAAGGAATAAATTCGTTGGGAATTCCACACACAGACCTATGACTGAAACTTTCGGCGATCCCATAGGTTTCCAATTTCCAATGGACCTCATAGAGACCACTGTAGACCCATTGGGATTCATAAGAGTATCAATAGTTTTTCTGATGGTCATTCAGAACAGGGGTGGGTTTTGATAATTTTTTTTACCGATAACATGATAACCATAACCTACGTTATGGTCTTTAGGACTGCCCAACGAGTCGTCGTCTTTTCCTCTTTCCTTCCTGCTTCCTTTGCCCGCATCGCTTTCTACAGTCTGCGTGGATGTTTTGGAATTCAACGTTTACTGTTATTATAATAATATGGTAAATAGAAAACGCGCACCTGGAGCTGTGAGCTCAGGATACAAAATCAATCTTCGTGTCTACAAACTGTCAAATCAGCGGTGTTGATGTGTCGATGAATATTTAAAATCCGGGTACAATATTTAGCATGCACTTGCGGGACTCCCATCGCCGTCACCGTCACCCCATCGGCGTGCCTCTGGTGCACTCGCTCTACGCAGACCAATTTGCGGACGTTCGATAAATCATCGAAACGGATTAGGAGAGCACATTGCAGCGTCAGTCCTCGGACGGGCCGCAAAACCGGAGCGCCGCGGCGCGCCCGTAATGAGCTGCCCAGTGGCGTGGAAAATGAACACACAAACGCCGGAGCGAGGAGAACGAACGGGAACAGGACCACGCAGACCCGGCGCCCGCCCCGTTTGGGATCCGGGATACTTCGACCGAAACAGCTGTGATTGAAAAACATAAAAAATTTAGAGACGTTCAATTCACTCGTGAAACCCCTCTCGTGAAATCACTTTGTATAGAAAGCTGCACAAGAGAGACTATACCTGCGCTTGACTAATAAATTGGCCCATCGGTTGGCGCGCCGTTCAAATACAACTCCCTCTACAACTCCCTACCTATGGTGAAATTATTGTAATCTCTGCAAACTGCAACACATTAAGTAATTAATACTCCGATAATGACGTGCATATAACGCTTGCTTTCCGTGCACCTCGAGTGCCTGGCGTCAATAGTTTTCCACTTCTGCATGCTTACGAATGCATGTTAGGGCGCATGCATGCAGCAACCGCTTTGTACCATTATGCGAAATAATTAGCGGATGTTTACCTCGTACCGTAGGCACGTCTTATTGTAATCTGAATGCTAACGTACATCCCATCGTAATCAGTTGAATTTTACCGGTGGCGATATGCCGAACCCACGTAAAATCGGGCGATCCAGAAATAGACGTTTGGATTGGAATTTCTAGGAAACGTCGCATCAAAACCGCGTCTAATGAGACTAATTTGCTGGGAACTCATAACTTTGCCATCAATAATATTATAATTAATACGAAATTATATTATTTATAACTATTTCTAGGAAGCTATGTTAGGTAGCTACCTCGGAATAACGGATAATCGATTCTGCATCAGGGGTGTTTAAAAATTTAGACCGATTTTTTTTTCGGCGTCCGATACGAGCAACTTCGAGATTCTTCCGTATATTTTTGTTTGTTTATTTTTCTTGAGTTATGATTGCATCCTTGCACAATGTGTACACATTTTGCCTTGTAATAGCGGGGCAGCGCTACGTGTAAGTGTGCCCTGGAGAACATTCAATCTCCCTTACTATAACGCCAAATACCCACTACTACTTGAAGGAAAACTCAAGGTGCAGCTTCGGCGGTATTTTGAAATTTTATTATTTCTCGCAACGTTAAGTCTTGTGTCTTTGCACTAGCTGAACGATGTAGAATTTTTCTAACGGGAGGTAGCAGGGTTTTGTGAATCTATATAATCTGATCAAATACAAAGTTGCATTAATAATTTTAGGTAGGTAAAAGACCGCCATCGCACGATGATTGAATTCATTGAAATCTTGCCTGTTACTGAAAATCTGAGACGAGATCAATGATGAAAACAGATACTCTCCTAGTAGTCGAAGTGGTAGGCAAAAAAAAACCGCAAATTGTGATACAAGCAAGAAATTTTGTACACTTGTTCTGGGGAGTATTTGGAAGGATTTGACCCGCAGCGTTGATCGCGCAGTTCTGCCAGACTCCAGATGACGTAAGTTTTTCAAAATGGCGGAAATTCGGTTAAAAAAGTATTTTCTTGGCAGAAATTGTTCAAGTGAGGAGTCGTTTCTAACAATTCGATACCGCCTAATTCATTGGTGATCACAGAACTCCAATTAAAATACGCGTTCATGCCGAATGATGCAAGAAAAACGTTCTGGCATGAAAGCTGCTGAACTGTTGATTCGATCGACTTGAAATTTGGTCAACAGACATGGTCTTGCTGTCAAATAAGTTGGTTAGTTTTTGACTGTCATCTGTCAAACAGAAATGTCACTATCAAAAAAAGACAGAAGCGATATCCCAGTAAACTTGACTTGATAAACGTCATTTGAAAGCCCTTAAAAAGCTGTATTCAGAATAGTTGAAAGCTTTTCTTAAACTGTCACTTAGCAATAATTTTAAAATGTCGAAGTTCAAAACTTTGACATTCAATTGTTCAAAATCTATCATCTGTATTGGAACCAAATTTGGCAGGAAGCAACATAACAAAAGAATCAAATTAGGTTTGTAGTTGCAGCTTTCTACCGTTAGCCAGTCGGGCGTTACGAGTTTTTAAATTTTTTCCCGGCCGTGATCACCCGAGAGGGCCGCTCGATCGGGTTTTGACTAGAACGATCCGCGTTTGGTCCAGGACTTTATTCAGATGCTCTTTTGCTTGGAGATCGACTTTTTTCTTAAATTTTTTTAACTGGCATCGAAAGTAGATTGCATTGGGCGTCGTGTGGGGCTGTTTTCAAATGCGAAGCATTTCCAGTTTTCCGGCGGTAATTTTTTCAAAATGAACTTGCACATTCCGTAATTTGAAAAAAAACTGCAGAGCAAATTTAGACCTGCGGTAAGCTCCACGAAATATTCATTTTAGGCGCAGACATGCTGCGAGTCATGACTGAAGAAAGGATTGAAATAATTTTTGAGAAAAAAAGTTTTGGAATCGGACCAATAGTTCTCGAGTTTTCTATCCTGGAAAAACTGAAAAATTTTAACTTTTCACTCCGTGAACAGATTTCCACCAATATTTTTTTAAACGAGAGGTAACTGGTTCTTGAACGTTTTTCGACAATTTCATTCCTCAATTTTCTTGAAGTTTCCTACATGAAAATCAAAAACCTGCTAATCGAGAACGGACTCAGAATGATGGAGCTCAAAATGAAGCCTTAATTGACGGTTTTCACCATTTGGGAAAGACTTGGAGGTTTTTTCCGGAAAATTCGAATTTTATTTAAAACATGTTTGAATTTCCTGCAAAGGACTCCGCACGATTCTTATGGAAATTGGCTCCCGGTTAAATTCTCTGAATTTTTGATATGTTGTAGCTCATGAGAAACTAATCAAATACCGTGAACCTCAAACTCAAATAATTGGCAGTTTTTTACCCACAGGGGGTTGAAGTTGGAGGTTTTGACGGCTTAAAAATGATATTCTGACGAAAATAAAAGCTTTTTATTTGGTTTCTCTTCGAGTTGTGTTTCATGTTAAATGTATTTAGTTGACAGAGAAATATCAACCCCCTCCTCCACCCCCATTCCCTATCTACCATCACAAAATTCGAGATTACAATCAAAAGCCATGCAGTTCTGTGATCTAAATTATGGATTTTGACAAGAAAATTATTTTCCACCCCTAATGTTGGGGTGCCAATATTTCAATTTTCCTCGGTTAATTTGGCTGAATTTTTGGTATTGTGTACTTCTAATTCTGCTGAACAAAAAGTTCTCATGCCAAAACTCATTCCCATGGACAGTTTTCGTTCTACAAGAGACTGAATTTGAATATTTGAGAGCATAAATATTGAACTTCAGTCCCCTGTAGAACAAAAACTGTTCATAGGAATAAGTTTTGGTATGAGAACTTTTTGTTCAGCAGAATTGGAAGTACACAATACCAAAAATTTAGCCAAATTAACCGAGGAAAATTGGAAATTCGGCACCCCAACATTAGGGGTGGAAAATAATTTTCATGTCAAAATTCATAATTTAAATCACAGAAGCCAGCAGTATGGCTTTTAGGAGTAATCTCGAATTTTATGATGCTAGATAGGGGCTTGGGGTGGAGGAGGGGGTTGATATTTTTCTGTCAAATAAATACATTTAGCATGAAATACAACTTGGAGAGGAACCAAATGAAAAGCTTTCATTAACGTCATAATATCATTTTGAAGCCGTCAAAACCTCCAACTTCAACCCCCTGTGGGTAAAAAACTGTCCATTATTTGAGTTTGGGGTTCACGGTATTTGATTAGTATCTCATGAGCTACAACATATCAAAAATTCAGAGAATTTAACCGGGAGACATTTTCCATAAGAATCGTGCGGGGTCCTTTGTTACGATCTATAGTAGGTTCACTTGTACCGTGATTCTAGTTGGCTGTGAGATTTTGTTTCTATGTTTTCAATTCTGATATTTGAAAACTCCCTAGAACTTGGCAGTTGGTTGCATTGATATTTGAAGCTTGACGACAAGATCAACAACTTTACCGTTTGTCAGATCGAGTGTCAAATAGACTGAAAATCACGAGTTTCACGAAAATTGTGGTGAAATTATGCCCATTACTGTGAAAACTGTGTTTGGGCCTCAGCTTGTGTCTTGAACAATAACGTCCAGTGCCAATTTTAAAGTCCTCGAGAGTGCCATCAAGAACTCGCTTCTGGGAGAAAAAATGGCCGGATGGGTGCTGGGCATGTACCCCATAACGTTCAGCTTTGCGGAGAAGACGTGGATCTATTTTCAAAAACCACATAATATGGAAGCATTGTGAACTATTCCTGGTTTTCAAAAGAAGTACCCACACTCTGGAAGGCTGGAAACGATGGGAAGCTGAACCCTCCTAATTTTTGTGGGGATGGGATTCATCGGCGTTAATACTTGATTTCACTGCTCAGGACATCGTACTGGAACAAGAAATTTGCGGAGCTTGTGAAAAGTGAACAACATCCACTCCATATTTGCAATTTGCAAAGTTGATTTCGGTAAATTTTCCATTTTTGACAGCAACAGTTAACACACCATCACACCAACATAACCTATCTTTCGAAGCCAGACGCTCAGGCGCACACTAGGCAGTTGGACGTGAAGTCTACAATGCCAAACTGTGAAATTTGCCCAGCCTACTAGAATCACGGTACAAGTGAACCTACTATATCTCTCTGAACATTGTTTGCTTTTGCACAAACTTTTGATTCAACGATGTTCACAACTTCCTCTCCAGCTATTTCTTTGTCTTTGTAAAGAATGAATATCCAGTTTTACTGCTCGTCGCAAATGTGAGGTACTTATGGATTCCCTATGATGGAATTTTCCCTATAAGTTCATTCCTTTGCCTATTGATAGTATTGATACCTGGTGATATAAGCAAATGATATGGGTTAAGTCATCTTCTATCCCATCTAAAACTTGGCAGCCTTCATTTCCAACCTGCTTTATCATATACAATCCTACCTAGCAACCTCAGAAACAATGCTGAACATAAAATTTACAAATGGCACCTAGTTATTTTGCAACTTTGCGTTTAGCTTATCGCACCGCAAAATATTGGGTGGCATGGGCAAGCAATACATTTAAAAGACCTAGAAATATCTTAGTCATGTTTAAGGATCATCAATTGACTGAAAATAACACCTCTATAAGGACACACCTACGAGTTCAAATTTGTTACTTCTGAAATAAATGAATTTTCTTTTTTTTTGCCTCACTGGCATGAACGTGTGTTTTATTTGGAATTCTGTAATCATCAATGCATCACGCAGCATCGAATTGTCAGAAATGAGTTCTCACTCGAACAACTTCCGTCTGAAAAATATTTTTTAAATCAAATTTCCGCCAATTTGAAAAATGATGGCATCTTGAGTCTGACAGGCCTGCGCGATCAACGCTGCGGGCCAAATCCTTCTAAATACTTTCGAGAACAACTGTGCCAAATTGCTTGCTTGTATCACAATTTGCTTGTATCACCTATACCTACTCGTAAGCATAACAGAAATCTGGGATGGAAGCTTTGCTACGGACCAACGGTCATCGATCCTGTACAGGGTGGAAGGAGCAATCTCACTGAATCTAGACATGAAATAGAAGGCGTTTTCAATATCCATCATAGTTTTCTGACATACCTACTTGCAAGTAAGGGATGTTTTTTTGAATCTGGCGTCGAAGTGTGCTGTGCTCTAGCCACATTCGCCTGCATTCGGCCAGAGCAGAGCACACTTCGACGCCATATTTAAAAAAAAACACCCGTGATACCTACTCGTTTTCATCACTGATTTCGTCCCAGATTTTCGATGGACTATGTGATAGGAGCTTTACTCGCTGTACTAAATAGTTCTGTGCTTGAAAACATATACTGTACGCAGTAGCTTTGGCATTTTGGCATTTTCCGGAGTCATCGGAATTCCCGTATTTTCCGGGCTGTTCCTGCACCTTCGAGGCATCTCCCGAGGAGGGGCGGAAGAGTCTATAAATGAAAAGCTAGCCGCGTGTGGGATCAGTCTACAACTAGAGCCGATACCTGAAACCAAAAGAACCTTTTCGGAACTGTGTTGCGAAACGAGTTGCTGTATCAAGTTCACGCCTTTTTGCGTGTTTGAGTCACCGTTATGTGATTTGTTACGATGATTCATGGTTTTTTAATAAATCTGTTGAAACCCGAAATGCACGACAAATTGGTGTCAGAAGTGGGATTTAGAATTAGGATTGTACGTAACCCAAAAGCATTAGTCGATGAGACAGGAGCCAAAAATCACGATTTTGGTTTCCACCCTGGGGACTTGACGTGTCATCCCTTTTTGGATTCCTCACAACATCAGCATGAGAATAAGCCATGATACGTTTTTGTATCAAGTAGCTTAAGACCGCCATCTTGGAAAAACCGCGCCAAATATGTAGTTCTTGTGGTTTGTATTTTTTTTTTGCATCAACGGCACCTCCAATTGACCTTTCCAAAAATAAAGGATAGAGAATGATTTTGACAGTTGTCCCAATCTACGCAAAGCATTTCGCGTATTAGCGTATTGCGCACATTTCGCGGTTGCATGATGTCATGTTAACGTCAGATTCCATGCGTCATGAGCAGGTCCTCAAAATCTCTGTTTATTTTGGTCGGAAAAACGATGAAGAAATCATCAGTGAAGTGCACACTGGAAGAAAATCCTTCCAGATGGAGAAACAGAGTATCAGAAGAAGTCATAGCGAAAGCGAAGACAGGCGGAAATACCAATGAGTATTCATTCAGGCAAAGCTGTATCTCGACAACCACTGTTGATCTATCTGTAGAATTAGTATAGCTGCAGAGGATTCACCACTTCATTATCGCAGTTAAAGGGATTTTAGTGCTCTGATTTATGACAAGTGCTAAGCGGAAAAGACAAATTTGATGGGTACTGGTCCATCAAAACTTCAGCAGTTCCCAATTTTGGATGATGTCACCAGAAATACTTTGCGCCACTCTCACAGTTCCAGGGGTGAAAACTTAGACGAGTGGTTCCGTAGAAAGGAAAAGCCAGATAAAAGTTTGAACAGCCCTGGGGTTCTCTTGCACAAAATGGGTCGTGTCTTGCCTAGGTGAATTTTGTTTCTTCAACTCTCAATAAAGCCACATCGGTGTATTTCGTGAAATTGTACATGGAAACATGAGGCTTCTTCAGCTTATTTTCGCACAAGGTAACACAGCAATAAGTAACCACTTTCGCAAGTCTTTCCTTTCTACGCTCGGTGCTTGCCTATGCCTCTGACACTTCCACTATGAGATGACTGTACACTGACAGTTGTCCCAATCTACGCAAAATCATGACGTCATAATAGAAAAGGACAAGCGCAAATTTGGAAAGGTCTATTGGAAAAATGGAACGAAATAAAATTAAACAACAAAATTAACTATAAATAACGTTTAGCACCGTTTTCTGACAGGTCCCGTTACTCCAAATATGACAGTTCATAGTTAAGCTATGGCAAATTTCTTTATTTAACATTTTCGAGTACACCCGATGATATTTATACAAACCGAACTTCATGTCATTGTCTTTCTAGCGTATTTCACTAGAAATGCTGCCTTTAGCGGCATTTTGATGTCCGTCTGTCCGTCTGTCTATCGGTCTAACTGTCCGTCTTATCAATTAATTCCTCCTGAACGAGAAGACCTAGCGAAAATCGACTTCTTGTGTGTAACATGTATTCACCGGAGAATTGAATTAGGAAAAAAAATCTCAAATCGTCGTCATCTTGATCCGCAATGTCAAATTTTCTCAAAAGTACTACCCAATCCGATTTTCATGAAACTTGAAATACACTCATGTTTCATATGGAGAAGTATGTTTTCAATGTATCCTTTTTGATCCGCCGCCATTTTGTCCGTCATGTTGAAATTGGTTGAAGTGGTCCGATTTTGACGAAAACTGGAACCTAGTCGTGTCTTGTGTATGCATTGATTGTTTTTATGTTAGTTTCACGATTAGCGCCATATTGACGTGCCACATAGAAATTAATCTCCAGCGGTCACAAAATCAATTTATTGAAATATTTTCTGAACCAGGGGTTTCCGATGTGACTAAAAAACTTGTTGATAGATTTTTGTTCGTTTTTTTCTACAAGTAGCTCCTCCGAAGAAAAATGTACGGAAAATGCTATTAAATTTTCGAAATTTGCAATAAAAAAAATTGAACATTTTTGAATTTTTCTTTGAAAATCTGGAAACCAGGTAGCATCACCTATACATATTTATTCAAGAAAGTCGCATACCGAATTTGTACTTTTTATTTTCAAAAAAAGGTACTAAAAATGGTTTATACTGATTCATTTTTAATGTTTACTGGAAAACCAGTTTTGGTACATTCTTTTGAAAATAGAAAGTTCAAATTTGGTATGCGACTTTCTTGAATGAAGATGTATAGGCGTTATTGCTATCTGGTTTTCAAATTTTCTGAAAAAAAAATCGAAAATCTTCAATTTTTTTTGCAAATTTTGGAAATTTTATAGCATTTTCCGTACATTTTTCCTGGAGAAGTTTCTACTTGTAGAAAATATATAACAAAAACCGATTTCCATCCATCAAGTTCTTCAGTCACATCGCAAACCTCTTGTTCAGGAAATATTTGGATAACTTCATTTTGTGACAGCTGGAGATTAATTTCCATAAGGCACGTCAATATGGCGCTAATCGTGAGACTAACATAAAAACCATCAATGCATACACAAGACACGACTAGGTTCCAATTTTCATCAAAATCGGACCACTTTAACAAATTTCAACATGGCGGGCAAAATGGCGGCGGATCAAAAAGAAAACATTGAAATCATACTTTTACATATAAAAGATGAGTGTATTTCAAGTTTCATGAAAATCGGATCACTTCTTAAAAAATTTGACATTGCGGATCAATCATTTGAATCAAAAGGAGAAAAGGAAAAAACACTTACTGAATGATCCAGGTTGGCCTGGCCTGGATTCTTAAACCTGGATCATTCAGTAAGTGTTTTTTCCTTTTTTTTCCTTTTTCTCCTTTTGATTCAAATAATTATTCTGACCGGGGTTCCGGTAACGAACTAAAGAATTTTTTTGACGTTTCCCTTTCGATTCAATTTTTTTTTTTTTTTTGGTCATTTAGGGGTTAATTCCAACATTTATCTGTCACTGACGAGAGCTAACAAGCTCGAAACAAACATTTGTATGCCAGTTATGGGGGAATTAATGGGTTTTTTTCGGTGAAATAGTCAATGCGAATTGACATTTCATTTTACCTTCTCTACCTTTATTCTTTCCCAAAAATGAGTTTTGTTGTCACCTAGTAAATTCAATTGCGGATCAAGATGGCGACGGTTTGACAATTTTTTTTCCTCTCAATCCATTCTCCGGTGACTACATGTTACACACAAGAAGTCGATTTTCGATAGGTCTTCTCGTTCAGGGGAAATTGATTGATAACACAGACAGTTGGACTGATGGACAGACGGACAGGCGGATATCAAAATGCCGCTAAGAGCAGCATTTCTAGTAAAGTACGCTGGGAAAACAATGACGTGAGGCTCGGTTTGTATAAATATCATCGGGTGTACTCGAAAATGTTGAATAAAGAAATTTGTCATAGCTAAACTATGGAGTCATATTTGGAGTAACGGGGCCTGTCAAAAAAAAAAACGGTGCTAGACAATATTTATAGTAAATTTTATTGTTAAATTCAGTTTAGTTTCATTTTTCTAATTGGAAGTGCCGCTGATGCGAAAAAAATTCAAACCACAAGAACTACATATTTGGCGCGGTTTTTCCAAGATGGCGGTCTTGAGCTACTCGATACAAAAATATATCGTGGCTTATTCTCATGCTGGTGTTGTGGGGAATCCAGAAAGGTATGACACGTCAAGTCCCCAAGGTAGAAACCACTCGAGTCCCCTGGCTCAACGACTACATCGAGCACTTGTTGCGACAGTAGTGGATGATTGCATACTGGGAATGGACTTCCTTCGTAAGAACCAATGCCGACTCGATTTACCCGGGAACACGATTCATCTCGAGGAAGAAGAACTTCGCTGTACTCCAGATGACTCGCGTTGGAACCGGAAATGTTGACACTACCCAGAAGCATCACACTGCCACAGTCTCCAGAATGCATAGTCCCTATTCAGCCGGAGGGTATATTAAATAAGTTCACTCACCTATTGGAGCCTAAGCGAAGTGTGAGCGCAGCGAAAGAGGTTGTCATCGCATGAGTGTTGATGACAGATCCAACATTGTCCTTGAGGATTATGAACTTATCGCAGAAGCCGGTTAAATTCAAGAAAGGCCCTCCGGCTGGCAGTTGTGAACCTATGGCTAGAATTTTAAGGAAAGCTAACACAGAATCTAGAGAACATCATCTGTCGGAAGAACAGCCAGACGTTTTAATAAATCTACTCCAGCGAAGCTCTGCTGAACTCAGTGAGCGTCAGCAATGATTTGTTTCCGAGTTATTGAAGAGATTCAAAAATGGCAAAACATCGGATCAATGTTGGTGATACCCAGCCAAACAAGCAACCCCCCGTCGAATTCCATTGACCCGGATTGGAGAAGTACATAACCTGATTGGAGACATGAAGAAGCGAGGAGTATTTGAGCCTTCGTGTAGCCCTTGGGCTTCATCAATAATTGGTTTGGTAAAGAAGAAGAATGGAACAACACGTTTCTGCGCCGATAACCGAAAGCTCAATGAGGTTATCAAACAAGACTTTTACCCATTGTCGAGAACTGGTGAGACGATTGACGCCGTCTCTGAAGCAAGCTGGTTTTCTACGTTAGATCTACAGAGCGGCTACTGGCAATTAGAAATGGACTCAAAAGACAAAGACCGCTTTAATTTCGTGTGCTGGACATTGGCACTTTAAAGTCATGCCGTTGAGTTCATGTAATGCCCCGGCGACCTTCGAGACGTTGATGGAGGAGGTCCTGAGAGGACTGTCATGAAAAACTGCTCAAGTTTACTTTGGACAATGTGATTGCTTATGGCAAGAATTTACACGAGGTAATGAACGGACTTCAGCAAGTTTTCCGGAGATAACAAAGGCGGGCGGTGAGCTTGAAGCACAATCCAAAAAAATATCTCCTCTTCTAATGGAAACTGAAGTATCTGGGTCTTTTTTTTTAAGCAACCATGAAATTCTGTACAATCTATCCGTTGGGGTTATGAATATTGAGTAAAAAATATGATAGAATAATAAAAACACAATACAAAAAGAGAATGAGGTGGCGTCCGTCCACTGACACGCACTACCGATTCCTATTTACAGTTAACACAACACATTCATGTTAAAATTTTCACGTCAACACGGCATTTTTCGGATTAAAATGATTATAAGAAGCGCGTAGGCAGGTTTAAGGGTCTGCACCTCTTCAGCCTTCTGGTCCCTATGTTCTGCAGCGATTCCACCCAAAATGTTTGGATGTACTTTCAGTCGATCGAGATATTTCTGGGTCATTCTTGAGATTTCCATTTTGATTTTTTCCATGTTGAGGTATTGGTGAATTTCTTCATTTGTTGTGTACCATGGTGGATTCAGAATAGCTCTTAGAGTCTTGGATTAGAACCTCTGGAGTATCTGGATATTAGAATTGCACGTGGATCCCCACAGCTGAATGCCATACGTCCAAATAGGCTTCAGCGACACTTTGTACAGAAGGATTTTGTTGTCAGTTGACAGGCTCGATCTTTTACCCAGTAGCCAATTCATTTGTCTCGTCTTGATTCCAAGCTGTTTGCGTTTGGCCCACACATTCCTCTTCCAGGTCAGTCTACTGTCCAGGTGCAAGCCCAGATACTTGGCACTTTCTGCCTGCGGCAACACGCTTCCGCCCAGTGACACAGACGGACAGCCGCCCTGTCGCAGCGTGAATGTAACGTGTGTTGACTTCATCGCGTTAGCCCTGATGCGCCACTTCGACATCCAGTTTTGCAGCTCATCTAGACTGCTCTGCAATTTTTGCGATGCGATCGCGTAGGTGGCAACACAGATCGGCCGTATACAGAGTGTAGAGAATCGGCCCCAGAATGCTACCCTGCGGGACTCCCGACCTCACAGGATGCAATCCCGAAAGATCCTGCTCGAGTTTGACTTCAAATGTTCTTTCGGTCAAAAATGAACTCAAAAGTTTAGAGAACTGATGCGGAACTTTCATCTTGATCTTGAATAGGAGTCTCAGAGCCACACTCTGTAGAACGCCTGGGCCACGTCTAGGAAGGCCGCAGAGCAGCTTCTTCTCGCCTCGAAGTCATGATTTATACAGGGTTATTCAAAAGTTCGGAATAAAATTAATAATTTTTGACCATATTTTTTTCCGGAAAAACCGCTCGAACAGGTCGGTTTCTAAAAAAGACAAGCCGTTTTTTTATGACACGTGTCTTGATCTACCGTCAACCCCTTGACTTCTAGCCACCCTTAGTATTTTTTTTAAATGGCACCCTATGGCTTGTGGAGGCTTGTTGGAAAACTTGTCAAAAACTGTATTCAGATCTACCATTGAAAGTTAGATCTAACGCTTCACCATGAGATGTTGAGAAACCCCAGGGTTACTCAAAAGTCCGGAACAAAATTCATAATTCATTACCATATTTTTTTCAAAAAAAAAACGCTCGAACAGGTCGATTTTCAAAAACGGTAAGTCGTTTCTCCATGATACGTGTCATGATCTACCGTCAACCCCCTAACCCCCGGTCATTCTTAGTATTTTTTTGGATCGCATCCCATGGTTTGTGGGGGTTCGTTGGAAAGCTTGTCAACAACTGTGTTCAGATCTACCTTTAGAAATGGTTGGACGCTCGAGGGGTTGAGGGTCAAGGCCTTAAGGGTTAAGAGGTTGACGGTACATCATGACACGTATAATGGAAAAATGACTTACTGCTTTTAAAAATCGACCTGTTCGAGCGTTTTTTTCGGAAAAAAATATGGTAAGAAATTATGAATTTTGTTCCGGACTTTTGAGTAACCCTAGGGTTACTCAAAACTTCATGGTGAAGCGTTCCGTATAATTTTCAATGGTAGATCTGAATACAGTTTTTGACAAGCTTCCCAACGAGCCCTCCTAAGCCATGGGGTGCCATTTGAAAAAAAAATACTAAGGGTGGCTAGGAGTCTAGGAAAAACGGCTTGCCCTTTTCAGAAGCTGACCTGTTCGAACGTTTTTCCCGAAGGAAATATGGTCAAAAATCATGAATTTTATTCCAGACTTTTGAATAACCCTGTATTATCCACCACCCTGTAGACCTGCTAAACGGACGAGTGTTCTCGTCTGAAGCCAAACGAGCCAAATGCATACCTGTACGGCCGAAGATTTGTCTTGAGGACGGAACATGGCGCGTTGAAATGATTACCAAACTTCAAAAATCTAAAAGGATAAGTTGCTCGTTGGATCGAAAGCTCACAAGCTTTTACGACACGGAAATTTAGCACCGGCCTGGAAAGGCGCATCCTAACGCTGACGCCTTTTCCCGACGGCCATGCCTGAAACATTGCATGCATTGCTCGATGGAAGAGAATAGGGAGGTGGTGATGAACGTCGTGAAGATAGAGGAAGCCAGGACTCACCTGAAAGGGGGTCAAGAATCATCCTAGCGGAGAACAAGACTCACCCGTAAAGGGACTCAACCTAGAAGCTTATTGGGCTCATTTTTGTGAGATACTCCATGACGAAGCCGTAGCCCCTATCGTCCGACGGAATTGACCAGGTACCGTGAACTGGGGCGAAGCGGATCAAATATTCACATTTTTTCAAGATTTAACCCCCTAATGTATAACAAAAAAATTTAAAAAAATCAAATATCTCATATCTGCTCTATATTGTGATACAAAAAAAAAAGAATACAAGTGGTTCGGAAACCCAATTTTTTTTTATTGAAGTTTGATCCGCTTCATCCCATTGTGTGGGGTGGAGAGAAACACCTCTTCAAAATGCTCAAAAACCGCCTTAAACCTTTCAAAAGGTGGAGCGGATCACTAAAATATTTTTAAAAAAATGAAGAAAAAACTTGACTCTTAGCGGCAAAAAAATTATTTGACATTATCGAAGTCAACTCAATGGAACACATATCGCTTACGTCGCAGTGCGATTTCTTTCAATTTTTTCTCAATATACTCGTATTGTGCCTCAACCTCTCACAAATCTTCTACGTCAGGATATACTAAGTAATTTTGTTTCTTTGAATGTTTTTTTAAGAATCTTGGATCTTTTGTGAATCTCGAATACCTGACACCACGACGGCTAAAATAACATTGCACAATATCTTCTATATCTATCTTTTTTTTGCAGCGGGAAACCCCAAGTTGCACTTTGTAGCAAACCTTCTACAAGAGCAGTTCTCTCCTGGTCAGTCAGAACCGTCTGGCCGCCATATTTCGAAAGATTTGTTTCTTTCACCCATCTTCGTAAAGTCGTGTAGGGCACAGCATATGATTTGGACGCTTGTCTGAGAGACAGCCTGCCGTATTTACCTCCCGGATCGCCTTTTTCAAGAATTTGTGGTCGTAATTCCGATTTCCGGCTGGTCCGAAGTTCTTTTTGTAAATACGGGGCATGGTCCGCTTCGCCCCACCAAAGGCACTTATTTTATATGAATAGCACAAAAGAAAAGCAATGAGATCATGCTGCAATATTCGCGAAAAAAAAACAGGCATGTTCATGGAAGTATGTGAAACATGAAATTACATGTTTGATATTTATAGGAAAAATACGTGGGCTTCCACAGAAGTTAGTTGTCAAGCTTTCCTGGATGCAGATGAATGATACCCTCTCTACTTGCGTCTGTCACAATGAAATGAAATGTCACTGAGAATGTTGTAGTCGATAAGAAGGTTCCTTCCCAATTTTATCATGTCATGAAACTGAGTTCAACGATTTGCTTTGAGATGATAGCACTATTTGGAAAGTGAACTCACGCGGTGATCCGTTTCACCACCCTATATCCGCTTCACCCCACTTTACGGTATGCCACGGTATAAGCCAGCCCTCAACGTCCGGACTAGCTGGAGGAAGATTGATTTCAACCAAATCAAAGCTTTATGGAGATACATTTAAATGCCCCAAGGTTTTTCATAGTATACCGAAGATTTTTTCGCATTTTTTCCATGACTTTTTGATGATTCCCCATGCAACATAGGTACTGCAGGCAATCTTCACCAGTTTTGAGTTACCCTATATGTATCACCATAACCGTCTTCTTAGCGCACTTTTTCATTTCTGTTACTTGATGCCAACTTGATCTTTGGCGAACAAGGAAAAGTGCATTCGAAATTTCAAAAACAATAATTCTTTATACTGAAATGGTTCTAATCTTTCACTGTATCACTTCTGAAGTAAAAATACGGATGTTTTAATTTGTGGTGTCTGTTGTGACATCAGCAGCAGGAAATTGGGCTACTGTTTGCACGTACAGATTTCAACCTCAGGCTTGACCAATCGGGTGTAATGTTGGGCTAGTGCTATGAGAAGTGGCTAGTATCTAGTTCCAAAACTGCGATCCCAAACACTCCGTGTAAATGCTCTTATGCTTGCAACACCCTGTACAAAAGCGACATAATGATACGTGTGCGAGCAGTTGCCCAGAACTCCAAAACTTTAATCGGGATCTGGAAGGCCGTCGACGAGCGAGAAAGTCTGATTGCCTGCACCTCACTTCCGCGCTAATTAAGCCCTCCTCCACTCTGCCTGATGGCATTAGCTGCCAGATTATCCCGGCGAAAGGAGCCGCATATGTACTCATAACGCCAATTTAACTATTTACCTTGTTATTGGAACAATGCGCCGCCGACGACCGCCGCCGTAGACTTGGTCTACTGGAAACGGGATCTTCCGAAGGGGAAAAGCCAGGAGAGCGAGAGAGAGAGAGAGATAGAGGATGGAGATTAGAGAGAGGGAGTAGGCGAGAGTCCCCCGCGCGCAGTTTCTGCAAAAGATGCACCCTCTATAACTCTGGGCGGCTCATTACAAATTCAGTAAACAGCTCATTACGGCAGTTAATAACAGAAATTTGTGCGAGATACGTATATAAACTCGCGGAGTTTGTGTTGTATCCCGGAGTTGGATAAGCACCACAATGAGAGTAATTGGGAATGCGGCGTGCGGGACGACTAAAACTGGAAAAAATAAAACACCGGTAGAATAGTGGGTTAGAATCCCACAAATCACCATGGATGTTCTGCATTGGTGTGCGTGGTACGATTTTTGTTCTAAATTAATTTCTGTAAACTACTAACTAAACTGCGCACAAAATGAAGTGACAATTTTTTTTTGGGAGGTTTTTTCAAATGTCCATAACTTTTTAAAAAACGATCAGAATCTGAAGCAGCTTGCACTATTGCAAGAATACATTCTTCTATTTTGTGAAGCATACATATCCAAGCCATTCAAAGTGAAGGTATATCTCATACAGAGTGATACAAAAAGGCGTGCAACTTTCTGCTTTTTTCATCTGGGCACCGGAAATTTTCAAGTCATCCTGTATATACGAATGAGACTGCGTCTTGTAGCCTGTAGTATCTGTAACTCATAACTGTTCAGCTTCTCACTCTACGTTGCGTACTTGAAGAGATATGATTTTTCTTGTAAAAAGTACCAATTATTTCCTAGAAGAGTATTAATTGTACGAAACAATTTGTTAGAATAACGATAATCATCTAAGGATGAGATGATTTGTTTTCTCTTAAAGAACCATGAATTTAATTGTCAATAATAGCAAAGAAATGATACATACAGGGTGATGGAAAAAGACTGCGTTTTTTTTTCTTTGCGCAGGCAGGAATATGGTTCTATCACTCGGTACAGGTACTTGAATTGACTGTATCTCGTAGCTTCCAGTATCTCTAACACTGTAACTCGTAACAGGTCCTCTTTTTACTCTGCATTACGTGAGTACCGCACCGGTCAACACCGGTACCGCATTGGTCAACCGTCCGAGTCGCATGCTGCATGTCCATGTTCATCTTTCAACACGATGAACCTGCGGTCACAGGATTACTCCAGGGCACTTGAAACGTCTTCGGGTCCTCAATCAACTTTCGTGCAGTGATTTTTTGATGGTACAGGCCGCAATCAAAACTCCTTTTGTGTGACCTAATCTTCTTGAGCCTTGATCAGATTGCCAACAATTACCAAAAATCCATTGCCTAGATACCGAGATACGACTTTCCATTGTTAGCTCTTTGTTGGTGACAGTTTCATGTGACGGAATTGTTGCCATTGAACAGATTGCACATTGTCATTTTTTACAAGAAATATCATATTTCCGTTAATACACAACTTAGAGTGAAAAACTAAACAGGCCTGAGTTACAGATACTACAGGCTACAAGATGCGGTTACATTCGTATATACAGGATGACGTGAAAATTCCCTGTGCCAGGATAAACAGAGCAGTACCTTGCACGCCATTTTGTATCACCCTGTATGAGCCATTTCTCTGCTTTGAATGGGTTGAATATGTATGGTTCATGAAAAAAGAACAATGTATCTTCAAAATAGTGCAAGCTGTTTTAGATTTCGATCATTTTTCAAAAAGTTATGGACATTTGAAAAAACTCCCCAAAATAAAATTGTCACTTTATTTTGTGCGCAGTTTAGTACGTAAGTACCTATGCATGGATTTCGTTCTTGGGGCCGTGATGGAGAGCTTAGATTATCAATAAAATAGACACTTCTGTTCACTTTCATGATGTCTGCATGAAGATGTCCACAGAAGGAAAACAAAAGAGAGACCAAATGAACCAGGGACGCAGTAATTATGAGTCGAGTTCATTTGATAAATGGAGGTTTCATGAATAGCTGTTCTACCGCACTTCGCTCGTTGTAGCGACACACCTTCCAGTGCTTCACCATAGGAAACGATAGATCCATTAATATGGACGGCTGGTACACATACAGGGTTGTTCAGTCAGTATGACCATTTTTCGCAAGGCCAATACTGACTATTGAGTTGAGGCAGAGAGATGTATCAAAAAGCAAACAAAAGCTCGTTTCATGGCATTTTTTATCACAAAAGTTTTGAAAAAAATTATTGTTTACAATGCACACTACAATGCAATACATAGGCTCGCAAAAGATTTCGTTTTCCAACTGACTTTCAATCAACTTCTAACCTCTTTAGGCTATTTTCGTTCGAATTCATTTCTAATGACTCAGGAATATTTTAGAAATTGGACAGGTTCAATTTCACGTGCCAAGAAGTGTCCACTTGTTTCCTAGACGTTGAACGTCGAGAAATAGTGGCACT